>APFE030781253.1:157784-245027 GCA_000404065.3 Pinus taeda
AGTATAATTCTAATTCTAACATCCAGTATTTGTGAAGTTAAAACATGCATTCAATTGATTTAGTTACAAGACTCCTCTTAGCAAATAATCCAATTCACTAGCTAGCTCCAGATGAAGTTTATTCAAATTACTTGAATAACTTACCACTTTACTATAATTATATGTGTTACTTTCTTGTTATTTCAACTTATAATGTCTTAAAAATAAGAAATAAATACTATTAACAACAATTAGTTAATATAAAATTAAAAGAAACGCTGATTATTTCAATAGCTTGAACAATTTTCATGTGAAATGCTTACTTGGAATTTGGTAACATCCTTGTTTCATAAAAATTATTTTTTTAAGTTTGAAATTTTTACTTCCCATCTCACAATATTTTGTAAAAAGATATTTTTCAACAATATTGTTTTATAATTTTTTTAGATAATTCTCATAATCTTAGAATATCCCATTCAATCTACAATTTAACCATACTTATTTTTTAGTAATAATAATTATACCTGTGATATCCTAATGGTGCAAATAAGTTGGAAATAGATTGTATTATTACGGATTTGTTTTTACGGTCGAGTTCCTTTGAAACGTATGAAAATTAAAAGAACAACCTAGAGTTTAGAAAAAAAAATCCATGAGGAGAAGCCATCAAAGAAATCATCGTGCATTTGTCGAGAAGGTTGAAGGTTCAATAGGTTTTAACTTTTGCGTCCAGAGAAGCATGTCTGCTCGATACAAATTCCTTTTTGCAGATGAGATGGCGGCCGGAAATGCGAGTTAGTTATCTGATGAGGATGGTTGTGGCTAGTTTTGTATTTTTATGAAGCCATTGCAGATCCTGACCATTTGTGTAGCAGACAGACAGACATCTGAGAGACAACAGAGAAAGTCAAGGAGACATAAGCGTAACCTTGACTATGCAGCCTCCCAAAAACGCACCAACTGCATTGTAGTATAGTACACATACCTTTATCTACAAGATCCTGTGATATTTATGTGGGAGATGAAAAGGTGCAATTGCAATCTGCAGTATTATTGAATTATAAGGGATTTGATATTGCTATATAATTTTTTAGAATTTTTAATTTAATTCATTATAATTATTTAATTTATTGGTATGGGATTAATTTTTAGAGTATTTTTTATTTGTTGAGTAATTAATTAATAAATTAATTTTCAAAGAGAAATGTGTCTTTTTTATCTTTTTAGTTAAATTGTTAATTTAAAAATTTCATATAAAAAATGTAGTTAGAGTTGTTGCTCATGTGGTATTGATTAAGTATCATAATTATTAAAAAAAAAATTATAAATTTAAACTCTCCATAATTAACAAAGGATATATTTCCTGACTAAAATCTGATTATATGGTTTTTTTTTTTAAACATATTGATTATATGTTTTTTTTTAAACATATTTTTAACTTGTATATCAATCCACCTTAAATCATTTTAGTGGTTATAATATATATAAAAGAGAAAACATAAGCTTGCATCACCGGGAAAAGCACTATCTCTTTGAAAGTTTTAATTCTGTATCACTATCATAGTAAACTTTCAAACTAATAACATGTTGATGAGTATGATGATAATTGTTATTAAAGTCCATGAAGATTAATGTGGTTTATAAGATCTTAAGAAAGTAGGATATTAATTGAGAATCTTTACTATTTTATTTTTATGATAAAAAATAAGGGAGAGAAGCTTTCTTAAATTAGTACAATTTTGTTGATTTAACAAGTTAAGAAGGTTGGTAGTGTGACACAGGTTTTGGAAATAAGAAAAGATATAAGTAAGAATTAGACAATCCAAAAAAAAATGCTTTTCATCTTCACCTCTTTTAATATTTAAAAAATGACAAACTCTTTAACCCTAAAATATTTTTGAATAAACAAATTCCCAATTTCACTTAAAAACTTACGATCCATAAAAATATAATCATTAATTTTTTCGTCTAAATAAATTAAATTTGTGTCAGAATGCTCATTTGGTATTGAATTTTGTTATGATCCCAAAATCCATAATCATTAATAAACTTGTGTAATTGATGAAGTGCACGCGAACAATTCTCAAAGTAGAGTGATGTTAAAAGTTATGATTTTACATGATTTGTTTTATTGTGTATGTTCAGAGAGAATCTTTGATAGCTTTCCTGTTACGACTTTCATCGTTTATCTTTGCATACGACTTTCATAATTGACTCTATTATCGTTTATCTTTGCATGCGACTTTCATAATTGATTCTATTACCGCCACATTTTCATTTGTTGTTCGTTATTTTCAATGGCATTTTCAAATGTCTTCTCGAAGATAGTGGAAGGCTTACGATACCCATAAGGTATTTTGAATTTTTATAATATAAATATTTTATTTTAAAATTATTTATTGTATGAATAATTAATAATTTAATTTTAAATATAATTAAGTCAGTTTTAGATATTGAAATATGAATTAATGTGATTGAGATTAAGAATTTATTTTTTAGCTATATGATTGTATATTTGATCTTAAACTTTATTCAAATTACACAAATAAGTTACAAGGGAAATATATAAAAGTTTTTTTGTTTTTCTGTTTTTTTTCTTAATTTGAATTTGTGAAACTTTAAAAAGAGGAAATACAAATTATTAATAACAATTAGTTAATTAAACAAAATACTAATTATTTTAATATTTTGAACAAATTTTTATGACAAATGCTTACTTGGAATTTGGCAACATCTTTATTGGTCTTGTAACAATTTTTTTTAAAGTTTGAGATTTTTACTTCTCATCACACAATATTTTGTGGGGAAAGATATCTTGCAGCAATATTTTTATAAGCTTTTTAAGTTAGTGAATATAACCTTAATGATTACAATAAAATATCTTATTCAATCTATAATTTAATCATAGTTGTCTTTTAGTAATAATAATTATATTATTCATAACTCTAGGAGTTGTAGTAAGTTGGAAATATATTGATGGATTAAAGAACTCTTTGCCATGTTGTTCATTGAAATTTAGCATAGTTTGGACATTTGGTATTGAGAGCCCAATCTAGCTACCATTTCCTACACAAACAAACACACAATTATTCGTTAAACATGCACAAAAGAATTGATTATCCCTTTCACATCCAAAACTAGAATGACACATTCTATACTTTTGAAGCTCCATAAGTACATGAATAGGGGCCACTTTGGAAAGATGAATATTCATGTCAGTAGAAAATAGATAAGTGATTATAACATTATAATTACTAAACTTATCTTAATTTTTATAATTACTCATAAACAATATATTTCATCTTAAACCTAAATCTATTAATTATCTAGACATAAATTTTTTAAATATGTAATTTTTTAAAATTCAATATTCATATATCATTATTAAGGAAATTTGACAGTACTCTTATTGGTTACAAATCTGAATTATTATTAATTAATTTTTATATCATATTTTGTTAATTTTTAATTATTTCGTATTTTTTAAATAATAGCGGTGGTTAATGTTCTTCATATTTTGAACATTAAGAATATTACAAATTTTCATATATAAAATATAATATAAATAATTGTATAAAGAATATTACAAAATTTATAAAAGAAATTACAATAGACTCATAACACAAATCCTCATAAATAAAAAACATCAAAATTATTATTAGATAAAATAATTTTAATATTTATTCTTCATTTTTTCGGGTTATACTTTAAATCTAATATAAACTTCCTATTACAAGAATTATCTAATTTCAAAGATTTAAATAACTATATGTATTATTAAATTAAAAAATATATCAATCAATTTTATTTTGAAAATTCAGGTAATTTTGAAATATAATATCTAATATTAAATATTTGTAAGGTTAAAACATACATTGAGTTATTTTAACTATGAGACTCTTCTTAACCAAATAATCCAATTCAAACAACGACAAAAAAGGAAATAATCCAATTGACTAGCTAACTTTAGATGAACAACAAAGCAAAATAAAAATATTTATAACATCAGTCTCCGCTAAGAATGCAAATAAAAGTTTTAGAGATACCTGAAGAAAACATTTCGATTATATCTTTGAAGAGAATTTTGCATAAACAAAGAAATTATCAACCTCATAAATAATCTTTTATATTTAATGAAGATTAAACCAATCAACAAAATGTCGGAGATACAACCAGAAAGATGTCCGAACACAAGCTCCGTCTAAACCATGTGAATCTTACACGTGAGAAAAATAAAATTTCCTTGATCACTCTCCTCTTTACTTAATTTTAAGTATATGTAATGGGCTTTTCAACTGCTAAGATTAGCATTGGTTCAGCTAAAGGGGAAGGGATTATCTCAAAAAGGGCACTAAAAGAAAGTGTGTTTGTAGAAGGGTTAAACTCTTACATTTCTTCGTCAAAGTTGTTTCTCAATTGTTATGTTTACATTCTTGTAATATTCTTGATAATTTATCAATAGTTTTGAATGATAATTTTTACTTGAAAGAGCAACAAACTCAAACGCCCAATAAAATGATTTTAGACACAACTAAGAAAAGGTAATGCAATATCGTTTGAAGGCCTATGATAAGAGCCACACAAAAAAGTAATCGTGGCACATGGGGAGGAATAATTTTAATTTTAATGAAATTTAAATATATTATATGTTTTGGTGAATCATTATTAGTTTTTATCAAAAATTAAGATAGGGATTATAGCGATAGTGAACGATTATTTTATTGTGTTTTAATTTCTTTTAATTTAATTTATTAAATATTTAAAAAATCATTCTTATATAATTTTAAATATTCATAACAATTTATTTATCAAATTAACAGATTCCCATAATGAAAAGATGGCTGAATAACGCCATCATCTCAATTATATCCCATGAACTATTTGTGGCACTTTACAATTGAAGTGACCCTCAAATTTGTAGCGACCATTCATATTTTTATTTGGACAAATTAATTATGCCTTATACGATATGGGGACGACAGAGTAGTTGATTTAGATATATTTTATGTTTCGGTGAAACGTCATTTATCAGGTTTACGAAATTGTTATTGTTTTGTTTTTTCTTTTTAAAGCTTTAAAACGTTCTCGAGTTTAAATTTTGTATGTTTCTATTTTTTTAATATGTTTTAATTAATTTTGTAGAAATTTGATTAAAGATGAGTTAGAGTTATAAATTTAAATGATGAAATCTATAAAATTGAATAATAAAAAAAATTAAATTATTTAATATTTAAAAGCATAATTTAAGCAATATAAAAATACAATTTCGAAAAAAAATCCAAACGTACTGCCTACATAAATAATTACCATTTTATGTAACAAATTGAAAGGATGATACTAAATTCCAACCATGACTACCTTTTGACGTGCGCAATTGTATCATACGAATTATATCACATGAACTGTTACTAGCACTTTAAAATTGAAGTGACCGTCCAATTTATAGGGACCATTCACATTTTTCTCTAGACACCTGCACCATCATCTAATAATATAATAAAGGTGTGCTAATTGATAGAAGAAAGAATGTCAACTTTGTTGGCATATCAGCAATTTTTGAAGTACGTTTATTTTTATGGGAAATAGAGATTGGAAAATGATAGTTGTGTATAAAGAAAATTTTAAATATAGAAATTTATTTTTAAGTTTAGAATGTTTCGTGAATTTTATTAGGTTTTTAATATGAAAATTGTAAAATGTTTGATAATATTTTTATAAAAATATTTAGATTTGTAGTGATCTTATATTATTCTGAATATTTTTAATGTAGAATAATTTTAGAACCTAATCATTTAAAAAAAATAGCGAATCTATTTAAAAAAAAAAAAATAGCAAATTTATAGTTACTTATAATTTAAATATAAAACCATAACCACATTCTTTATATACACTGTTATGATTGTTGTTCATCTTGAGCACTATGGACTAAATTGGACCTGTGAGAATAATCAACAGAGATTCTTCTTTTCATCGTTTATATCGAACAGTTTTCTATCATTTTGTCTTGCGACGTGTGAGAGTAATGAACTGAGTTTCTTTTTTCTTCGTTTGTATGGATCAGTTTTCTATCATCTCAAAACGTTGCGAGTTGCAAGATGCCAGCAAACAGCGTTGAAGATATCCAGGTCTTGCTTACCGGGACGTTACTTGATATCAAGTCTTGGGTGAGTGGCCGTGTTGGGTATCAATGTCCCTTTAATATGTGCAACAATGGTACTCTTTGGTTAAGATTTTTATATATTGAACAACAGCATGGAATTTTTTTATTTGGATTTATTAATCAAAGATTTGAGTAGTTATTTTTTATTTGGATTTATTAATCAAAGATTTGAGTAGTTATGTTGATAGGGGAATTTAGTTTAATTAATGGGCTGAAGGTGGATAGTAGAGATTTAACTTAAATATAATAATTTAAAAAAAAAATAAAAATTGATATCTAGTTTGGTTATTTTGTTTTTTTTAATAAATTGATTAATAAAAAAATGTTATATAGGTAAATGTCATATATGATGAATTATAGATTTTTTGGTATGTGGTATTGACAATTCATAATGTTGGCTCACAATATTGTAACAAAGCTTATTTAGAAATTAAAAATCTACATTGAAAAATTAACTGAATCTCCATCATTAAAAATCTTAAATGTATATGTGCTTAATTTATATATTAATTGTTTTTCTAATTAATAATAATAATTTAAAATAAAGTTTTAATTAATGTTTATGGCTTTTAATTTTACTAAACCTGAAATGTATCATGACATCTTGGGATGCTTATCATGTATTGATGTCTATGGATATTTACCAACCATTTAATTTATATGTTTGTGTTAGTAACTAGAACAAACCACATTAATTTGATGTTATTTTTTATTTCATGTTATTTGTTATTTTATCATGATGTCATTTGTTATTTAATAATTTGTATGGTAGTTTCATAATTGTATTAAGTAAATGTGAAAAGTTGAACATGGATTTAAAGATTCAAGGTAGTTAATATTTGAAATTCCATTTGTTGATGTAAAGGAAATAAGAATGATATACAAGTATCCATGATTTATGACCGTAAGATAAGCATTTGGATTAAAAGAAAGATTAAACATTCACTTTTCAATAGGGGCATATGAGTGCATCTATTTTACAATAGGATTTCCATAATTTTAATTTAACTATAAATAATTATTAGGTGTATGGTAGGGATTTAACCTCCATTGAATAATTTGAAATATTCTTGGTAGTTAAGAATCTCCATGGTAAAGTGGAGCAGAATTTCCATGATTAGTGATCTAGTTTTGTGTTTTGTAAATGTATATATGTTTAACTCATATATTAAATTTTTTATAGTTAATAACAAATCTCCAGGGATTTGGATTGATAATGAATGGGTGCATGGTTAAGGAACTCCTTGCAATAGTTCACTGGTTCAAATCCCCGTGATGCTAACTTACAAAATAATAATAATAATAATAATAATTTTAAAATAAAGTTATAATCTAGTTAATTTTTATGGCTTTTTTAATTTTGGCGATGTGAGTCTATCCACATTTATTGGCTATTGAATTTATATGGTTAAGCTAGTTAAAAATTAGTTTACTATTTGTCTCCTGGTGGGATGATCAAGTGGTTGTCACAATGATATGTTACCCCACACTGTCATTGCTTTGAGAGGTGCTTTCCAACCCAATATGGTAAAGGTGTTGTGATTCCTCCCTCCGTCCCCCCATTGTCATTGTGTTGAGAGGTGCTTTCCAACCCAATATGGTAGAAATGTTGTAATGCCCTCCAACTCAATATGGTAGATAATATCCTATAAGATAAAATTAAAATTAAATTAAGTTAACTAATATAAATGTAAAATAGTTTATTTAACAATATTTTTTATTTTACAATATAATATAATATTTTTTTATTTTTTCGATAAGATTACCCATTTTTAATTTGGTGGATAGTCAAAATAAAAATAAAATTAAAATTAAAATGTAAAAATTTTAACTAGGTGAAAAAAAATAACAAACTAAAAATAAACCTATCAAAATAAATAAAATAAAAATGACCCCTGGTATTCATAGGGAATATAACCTATTTATGGGGGAAATTAAACTAGCCTAGATCAATCTTAGTTTGATGTTATATTTGGATACATAATTATTCATATAAAATTATGATATTGAATCCGTCGAGCTTATACTTGTAAAATATTTTTATGGATATATTCACTCTATGCATTTGTATGGACCTATTTGGTGGCCCTGTGTATGCATAAAAATTGCAGAGCTTCTTCAGTGTTATCCTTTTGCTGTTAGAAATCAAAATTCAAATTGTTTTATTGTTGGGGCTTCCTTAAGGTTGATTAAGATGTTTTTAATAAAATCTACCCTCCAATTTTCCAGACTTGATTCACATGCAAGACTAGGAGTATGGGAAGATAATAAAATAAAATTTATGAGAGTGGGTTTATGCTATTGTGTATCCCTAGGTTATCCATATGAATGTGAGTAGTTTGTACGCTGTTTGATGCTGTTAGCTCCAACTTTTCCCATGACAAGTGAAAAGAGGACCAAGGTTGTAGATTATTGTGGTTTGTAGCTTTTCCCATGGCAAGTGAAAAGAGGACCAAGGTTGTATATTCTTGTGGTTTGCTAGAAATGACCCGACTTACTCATCAAGCCCTCAGAGGCTATTTTGTTATTAACAAAAGTGTTTTTAAGAAGAGTCGGGTTAAGGACTATTTCTTCATTCTAATGGCTTCTTTGTTTATCACTTTAATATAATATGTTTAATATGTTCTCTTAATTTATGTAATATATTCTCTTATTTTATGTGAAATAATGTACTATAGAAATAGATATCTCAAGGATCTAGAGTGGCAAGTTCAAATGAATAAACTTAACTATAAAGGTGAGTTGGGGTGAGGGGAATAGGTAAGGGAAATACAAGGTAAAATGTAATTATTACATTTTATCTAATATTTCTCTGTACCACCATCTGTACCGCCATCCACTTTTTACTAGGTTGTGACAAATATTGGGTAAAGTATAATACTATAATATTACATTTTAACCAATATTTGTGCTCAACTGGTCCACTTTTTATTGTATTTTTTCATTATATTTTAAGTTTAAAAATAAAATGTAATATTTAAGGTAGGGGTGACCGGAAATACTATGTAAAATGTAATAATATTAAATCTTAAATAACATTTCCCCCCACCCCTAACCACTTTTTACTGGGTGGAGATTATAACAAATATGGGGTAAAATCCTTAGCATGTAAACATTTGATCCCTATATAGTAGAGATGTTATAATGCTCAACATATAGACTAGGTCAAAATAAAATAAAATAAAACATAAAACATAATATTAATATTAATAATTAATTATAGTGAATAAGTGAACCAACATATATCCATCCTAACTCCAACAAGGAGAGATCAAATATCTTTTCACTTTAAAAGAGGTTTTCATTTCAAGAAACCAGGCTTGGTAGATCGGTAGTTAAGATGAATCTAGGCACATCTACAATTCATGATGGTAAAAAGAAAGAAGCAAAAAATAATTTTATAATGATTAGTTTAACGAGGCCTTTGTTATTGAGAGGTCACATATTCAATTCTGGGAGGCCACAAATTCAACTCTCTTGACACCCTTGGTCTCTAGTTGACTTGGCAACCAGTAATCCTTTGAGTGGATGTAGCACTTACTGATATCCATCATTTTGTTAACCACATAGTGTGTATATATTCAGGTTAAACAATGCATGTTGCAAATTTGACACATTTCAACCATCTAATTCTTAAATTTCCTCTAGTTGCAATAAAAGAAGAGAATATTGTGTGTCTATATCAAGAAACTTTATTCTATGTATAGGATCATGGATAGGATATTTTTAATGATTCAAATATTATGTCTATGTATAGTATTATAGACGATTATTCTAGCTTGAAATGTCATAGATATAGAATGCGGGCTAATATTCAATAAAAAAACTTGTAGTTTACTATTAAAATTGGTAAATGTTTGGTGAATATTATCCATTTAATAAGTAAAAAATTCCGCAAAATTCCCAATTGGCTAAATTTCACCCCTAAAATTTTCGCTAATCATCAAGATAGGTCTTGTTTTTCTAAGTTTATATTCTATATCAATTAATGTCACAACTTTCCTTCCTTGATACCCCAATCAAGGCAAGAAATAGGGAAAATTCTCCTCTATGTCCAACAACTTGGGTATGTGTTATATTCTTTCCATGACTAGCTCCACAAGTTGTTGCATTACATAGGGAAAATTCTCCTCTATGTCCAACATGTTGGGTATGTGTTATATTCTTTCCATGACTAGCTCCACAAGTTGTTGCATTACATCGAGCGCAGCTGAGGGCTAGGGGGTGATGAGCCTCATCATTGGGTAATTATATGTGCCTCAATTCACCTCCTAGCTTAGTAAAACCAACTTTTCTAACAAATTATTACCTTTTTTCATTATATTTTGTTTATGAGATGAGTTAGAGTTGGATATTCTACCTAGTGGACTAATATGCATTGAATGCAGGATTGAAGGAGAAAATCAAGGAATTTTGGCAAAGACTAAGGTTAAAACTCGAATGGGACAAGGGAGATGGATTGTAGGAGGTAAATCCTCTTCATTTACTTCTCCCCATTCAAATATTCCTCCATTTATCACACCATCTCAGAGTGTAAGTAGCCAAGTCATGAGGATTAGAAGGAAGCCGAGCAAGTGAGAGACAAAGAGCTAGTTTATCTCGAGCTTGGAAGCCGAGCCTCCCTAATTTTAAGGAAGTCGTTGGGGACTTCAGTTTTATAAGTAGAGAGGCCTAGACCCTCATTAGGATTCGAATTTTTGTTGTAAAACTCTAAGTTATTTTCAAGCTTTAGACTTGTGAAAGTTTTATTGATGTAATTTTCTATTTTGGTAATAAGAATGAGTTTTGTTTTAATCCAGCATTGAGTTAACTCAGAGGGTTGAAGCTCTTGGGTTAGGGCCCAACCCTAGCAGCCAAGGCTCCTCTTTCATGTATCTGTATGTTTATATTAGTCTCATAGATTCATTGTTAATTTGCCTTTAGATGTATTTTCATTGCGAGTATTGTAGATTGGATTGGTTGTTTATTAGTTTCCTTCCATTTGTGCCTTAATTTAGTAGTAGGTTAGCAGGGATAAAAGGAGTACTACAAGGCTATCAATAGGTGTCTTGGCCTCATTTCCTCCCTTTGGGATCGTGATTTGAGGAAGGTACCCTTATGCAGCCCCAAAAACATAGATTTCTATTTCTTGCATGAGCTTTAGAGTTTATTGTATTTAAGTTAGCATTTTATCAGCTTTGCAAAGTAGGATTTCATTTTCATCTCTTCTATCTTCATTCTTGTAGTCGATATCATTCATTCTTTCATTCCTTTCAGCAACTTTCCTCATGCATAATGTAGGTAGTTAGTTCATTAATTATGCTTTTCTAGCTTACGAGAATGCTTCTTGTTCACATAGCTTTTTAGAAACTATACATGTTTTATGCTAAGTAGGTGCTTCAGGAGTAGACAAATACTTCATAGCCAACAATCACCTTCCACTTCATCCACCATAGTCATTCCTTGTTTTCACCATTGCCTTCATTAGTTTTCATCATTTTACATAGAAATTATTGCAAGCACATTGAGCGAATCCAACCATCTTCTATCCTTGTTGTTGACTTCTGAGTGATCCTAGACCTTTCCTCATTTCATTCCACCCATCCACCACCTTCCCTAAGCCTTCCATCGCCTCCAACACCTTCCATTTTTCTCTCGGCTGTATCCTGTAGGTTTCTAGTACATCCTGTAGGTTTTCCTGAAATGGCCTGTTTTGAGGCCAAATTGAGGGAAAACCTCTAGGAAGTCACCAAAGGTCTCCCAAGGGTCTCCCACAGCTTTTGACCATATCCTAACCCTTCCAACCATCCTCCAACATCCTTAATTCACCTGCCACATCACTAAAAGAAATTAGTTTGCATACTTGATTTTGCATGAAAAGACAAAAAGACAAAGACATAGTTATTTCAGTCCCTTTATTCGCACATTAGTGATGATTGATGCTTTTTACTTCCATGCTTAGATAATAGCATTTGATTCATGTTAATTTAGCATTATTGCAAAGCATAGTTTCTTGGCAGTTAACTAGGAAATGGTGTGATTTAGCATTGAGTTTCAGTCTTTTTCATTATTGCAATAGAGTAGCTCCCACTTAGAGTAGATTTCCATTTCTTCCATCAAGAAACCAAGCTTCTTCTGACTCCATAGAAGTTTGGCTTGAAAACCACAGTGGCCTCTCGCCAGTTAAACCCTGACAAAAGGTAGAACCATCACTTTTACTTGTGTATACAACACGGTCGCCTCCAAGTTTCTATGAACCCCGGGTTGATAAAGTAAAGTTGGTAGCCCAGGAGTTGCAGCATTCTTGCTGCAATACTAACGCTCATCAGGGAGGTTACAAGAGGTTAGTTTAGGGCAATGCCCTGGTAACTTTTCATTTTTTATGTGGACCTAGTAATGGTTGGGCAGACCAAAGGATGGAGGGAAAACCCAAGGATAGTGGGTGGACCCGCCCATGGTTTTTCACATGGTTATGGGGGCTAGGCTCCACCTGCACAGGGGTCTAGGGTAATGCGCTGTAATTTTTCCTTTTTTTTGTCAACCCAATAATGGTTGGGCAGACCCAAGGATGGAGGGAAAACCCAAGGATAGTGGGTGGACCCACCTGTGGTTTTACACATGGTTTTGGGGGCTAGGGGGTTTGGGCTAGGGTCTGCCTGCACAAGTTCTAGGGAAATGCCCCCGTAATTTTTCCTTTTTTTTATGTGGACCCAACAATGGTTGGGCAGACTCAAGGATTGAGGGAAAACCCAAGGCTAGTGGGTGGACCCACCCATGCTTTTCCACATGATTTTGGGGGTTAGGGGGTTTGGGCTAGGAGGTTTGCAGGAGGCGTAGTCTACCTACACGGGGTCTAAGGTAATGCCCCCATAATTTTTCTTTTTTTTTTTTATGTGGATCCAATAATGGTTGGGCAGACGCAAGGATGGAAGGAAAACCCAAAGATAGTGGTTGGACCTGCCCATGGTTTTGCACATGGTTTTTGTGCATGGTTTTGGGTCTGATGGTTTTTCCCATGGTATTTTGTAAATCTGGTCAAGGGAACTACTTTTATGTTATAATCCAGGGTTAATGGATTGGGGTTTATGAATTCTTCATGTATATAATGTATTGTAACATAATGAAGATTCAATCTGGTTTTCTTTGTTTTTTGTCGCAAGAGAAAATATCTTTGTATGTATATATTTTATGTTCTCTCCATTGTATATTTTTTAAAAAATTATTTGTAGGTAATTTTTGTACATGGTTAAAAATACACAAAAACTCAAATGAGGATCCACTATAGACTAGTTTTCTTAAGATATTAGTAGGAAAGAGAAATATTTTCCCTCAATGGCTCCTTAAGCAACTTACATTAGTGGAAATTATTTGTTTTTTTTTTTAATTCTAAGACTAATTTAAAGAAGAGTGATTTGTCTCTTATTTCTATGATCTTATAACCTTTACACTAGTGGGAATTATTTGTTTATTTTTCAATTCTAAGACTAGTCTAAAGGAAGAGTGATTTGTCTCTTATTTCTATGATTTTATAACCTTGATCTAATAGGAATCCCCTTCTCAAGTTACATGATCATATTTTGTAGTAAAGGCTCACTAGGTTGCTCTCAACATTTGGACATGCAAACTAAATTTGTTTTTAATCAATAAAATATTAATCTAATGAAATTCTATTAATAGAAAATGCTAAAATAATGAAGGTTTGGATGTAATAATTCCACTTACCCGAATTCTAATGGGATCCATTACTACAGTTCCATATAATTACCACAATTCTACTTAGACCAATTCTAAGAAGATCCATTACTATAGCTCCATATAATTCCTAGTAAATCCATCAATAGCACTTTGACATATGTCAAAAATAATGTAAAAAACCTAATTGAACATCTCTATATAGAATCTTTGTGACCATTATAACTTTTAAGCCTAAAACTACTACAAGATGTAATATACCACTACTTCTTTACTATCATATCCTAATCCTATCATATTCTTAACTATTGTAACGATTACATCAATATGACATGAATCATACCCTTTACCATACATGACTCACACCTATCTATACTATCATATCCTAATCCTATCATATTCTTAACTATTGTAACGATTACATCAATATGACATGAATCATACCCTTTACCATGCATGACTGACACCTATCTATTTGGTGACTGCTTTCTAGCCACTACCATAATTAATTGTCGTAGCTAATGTAATCAATTGTTTCTCACTAAACTATATAAATATATATCCATCATCATTTTTCCAAGCTCATATATGATGTTGTTGGCTTCTCACCAAGTACTACAATATGACCTAGTTACCTCCATATTCACTTCTTCTTCACTTCTTATGTAGCTTGAGGTAGTTTGGTCTCAAAGAGTGGTTCGTTTTGCAGCTAGATTTCGAGAATAGATCCCAGTGTAGATACAGGAACAATTGTCCACGTCTAAAGGGGAGGATTCATCCCGAAGAACCTCCTTAACTGACTGGGAGGTGGTTGCAAGATGGTTAGAGTGCATCCACGACACGGGAAACACACGTGGTCATGGTAATAAATATTTTCAGGTAAAATGCCTCCTACGATGCACATTAATGGATAAGTAAGACTCTCCTAGGATGCACATTAATGCATAATCAGGATAATTAGGACTCCTGAAGTGATTTGATGCAAAATTTGAATCCTATGCATGGCTATAGGAAACAATATGACTACAGACTCGAACATATAAAGACTCGAACATATAAACTGCATATTGACGAGGATTGAATAACACCTTGGAATCCCTCCAAGGGCTGCTGACTCCTTGGGTGACCCTATTCCAGTAGCGGGTTCAAACTCTGAATTAGTTCCTTAGCTAAGAGATGCAAAAGAATTTTGATTTTTTTTTTTATGGTAGTAGTTTACGTTTGTGATAATTTAGGCCCAGTTGTTAGCATAATCATGTTCGTTGTTAGTTTTGTTAGCTTTCCTGCCTAATGATTCAATTTTGCTTCTCGTCATTGGAGACCGAAAAAAATCTAAAAAAACTCTTAAAACTGATGATGTAGTTTTTTGATTTTTTATTAATATATTTACTTTTTTAATTTTTTTGGGAAAAAACATTAAATATATTTTATAAAATTAATAAATAATAGATTAATTAGATATATCCAAAAATTTAAGGAAATTATTGGTGATGATGTATAAATTAAGGTCATTAATAAAAAAAAAAGTAATAATAATAGCTTTTTTTTCATATATTAAAAAAAATAATTAATAAATTATAAATATTAAAATATGATAATATTGAAAGCGTGAGAATTTAAATTATGCTACCCAATAAATTCATGCATATAAAAGCCAAGGAAAAATTTCGTTGAATTAGGTACTACGTTAAAATATTTAAAATTGTTAGTTACAAAGTGTTTATCTTTTATAAAAATAATCATTTATTTTTAAAATATTAAAATTAATATAAAGAAAAAAGATCATTTAAAAAAATTATTAGAATAAAACTATTAAATAGATCATTTCTGTACTATCAAAGTGGAAAATTATGTAATATAATAATATGTTAACTAAAAAAAAACATTTATTTAAAATTATTAAAATTAATTATAAGAAAAAGATAATTTTTTTTTAATTTATTAGAAATAGAAAAAATCAAAATGAATATCATTGTATAATATAAAATGAAATTATATCATATAATAACTTGTTTAAATTTGGTATTAAAACATACATTTGGGCTTCTAAAGTAATTAATTCATTTTTAAAAATATAAAAGACATATTGTGCAAAAAGTAATATGTCAATAAATCAAATGTAAATGAACTATTATGTTTAGTTTTATGAAAGTACATATAATTTTTTTTATTACTTAAATGATACCTTAAGGGAGTTTGTTCCTATAACATAGCTAAATAGAGGTGTTCCTATAAACTTTGAAGTGGTTTCATCTTCTAAATTGTTCCTGTATTTGATACTATATTTTATCCATTTTCTTTTATGATGTTCTTTGATATTTACTTTAAAAAACCTTATTACTTTAGTATACTCTTTTCTCTTTTTACATGAGAGTGATGTTTGACTTAATGACTATTTGATCTATGTCTAAATGAAGCATGTGACATGAAAAATAGGGTAGAGTCTTCCTTTGGTAAAATTATTATTTTAATCTTTAGGATTATTATAATTAATTGTGATGAAATTTTTTATATTGAAATCTTAATGTTATGGTCGTGATTAATTGAACTCGATAAATAAAAAAAATTATGTATGTATTTGTTTTATTTGTTAATGGAAGTTTGACATAACTAATTAGGAATATGAACATTGATACATAATTCAATACCATTGGTGGGAATTGATGATGAGTTTGTGGGAATAACCTATCCCTCAAGTTCTATAAACCTCACCAAATCCATTTTCTAGAAATTTTAATTTGAAATAATCCTTCTATTTTCCTCTTTCTCAAAGCTCTCTAGAAATTTTAATTTGAAATAATCCTTCTATTTTCCTCTTTCTCAAAGCTCATTGATTGGGGGAATCCTCATAGTAGAAGTCACCTTCAACAACTATCCAAGCATGGTGATGGTTGAGGAGTTCCATAAAAAAATTAATGGGAGGCATGTGTAATAGTATGCACCTTGATTTTTGAGGTTGTCCCATGAATTGCATGGGAAAATGAGGAAAGTCATGGGGGTGTGCATTTAGAGAGTTAGTTTAAAGAAAATGTGTTTAGTGGAGGACATAGAGGAAATTTTACATGTCAAGATGCCAATGCATGAGGAAAATTATCTCTTAAGTAATTAGAAGATGTTATACTAGATTATTTTCCTTTAACTCTATTAAGGGGAATCTAAGATACTTAATAGTCATTGTGATTTGCTGAGTATTAGGAAAAAATGAGAGAAATGAGGTGAGGAAACTATTCGAGGACTATGAAGCAGTGAAGGTATTTCCAATTATGTTATGTAGGACAATTGACAAGCATTTGGAAATCATGAGGAACTTAGGCTCACTAGGAAGGGGGAGTTTCCTACCTATTTTATGGTAGCGAGAGATTTTCCTTCACCTAATCAATATCATTAGTGCTTCGAGAAATTATCCTTCTGATATCATGGCCTAGCTAGGGGGTGCTAACTATAAAAAACCTATGGATGGGTAGAAAAAGATAATTCCTAGAAAGCATGTAACAGCCAAAGAAAAATTTTAATGCTAAAGAAAAAACATAATTGTGATAGTATATCACCAACAACAAAAAAAGAATCTTGGTGAAAGAGATATCATATAGCGGTGATAGAGTAGAAATTTATCCATGAAATAGATATTATGTATAGGTGAGAAGAGAAGATTATGGAGTATTATAAGGGATAATTTTGCTTCTAAATTACCTAGATTTTGGTCAAAGGGTTATGGTATTTTTCTCTTTTAATCCCATTTTTGATTTTACATACATATAAAGACAGTAGGCTAGAAATTTTAGGAACATGAATTCAAGGGCAGAAGGCGGTTCCCCCTCCTTCCAAATTGTTCTTATTGGTAGGTATTTTCTTGGTGGAGGAAAATGAAGTCCAAAAGGGGGGTCCTTAGATTCTTCATAGATGCTTGTTATGGGAGATAAGTGGAAAATAGGACTATGAGGCCAATGTATCCCTAAGGTCCCTCAAAACCCTAGATTTATCATCCCTTCAAAATGTCTGGATGAACATAGGAGGCGCATGAGAGATCATGTTTTTATATATGAATTTATAGGGATATGGCCTATGGAGAAGGAACTGGAATGTTTGATAAAACATAATTGAAACCAAATGGAGAAGTGGATTTGAGACTCGGGTAGAAAGGCTTCTTCGCAATTATTTTCTCCAACCTTGAAGATAAAGCTAGAATATTTGAAGGAGGGCCATATTTCTTCATTGATGTGGGCCTTCGCATCAGGCATTGGGAATCCCATTTCAACCGTAATAAGGAGCTCACAGAAGTGCTAATATGGGTAAAGATTGTATTCACTTCCAGTAGATTTTTGGATACTAGAAATTCTAGAAGGAATAGGACAAATGCTAGGGTGCTTGGTAAAAGTTTCAAACATCACCAAAAGTGGGAGAAATATGTCATATGCTAGGTTGTGTGTGTATATGAATATCTCTTAGTCATTACCAGATTCCATTGAGCTAGATTTTCAGGGAGAGGTATGGAAAAAACCTTTAGATTATGAACATGTCCCATTTATATGTCAAATATGTGATGGGAATGGTCACCTGATAAGATATTTTCTAGTGAGAAGAAAGGAACAATATATAGATGGTTGGATTGCAAATGATGGCTTCACTAAGGTTTTAACAAGGACACACAACAAAAGGAACCAGAACTCTCTTAACCCAAAGGTGTAGGAGGAGAAGAAATAATTTTTTGCACTAAAGGCCATCGAGGAAGATTATCAAAACATGGAGGACAATCAAATGGACGTGTTTCCTACAAAACCAACCCAGGTCAAAAGTGTTATAAAATGAAAATTAGAGGAGGAGGACAATAAACTAGTGAGTTTCATTTTTATGTATTGCCAGGGTTTCAGGAAGTGGCTCCTTTTTTGAAGCAGAAGTCATCATACGTCTTATAAGAGGAGAAGTTTCTAGTTAACCTGGTAAATGATTGGGATCAATAGGACTTGGGAGACTTGAGTAAGGAGAATAGAGAGCTATACACAAATGCTTATCTTCTATGGAAAACTAAGCAACACAACTTAACAAATTACCAAGTAGCACAAAATTTCCAAACCTTTAAGGAGAAGGGGAAAGAACCCTAAAGACCTTACCAAAGAGTCAAAGAAGAAAGTTAATAAATTGAATACCGAAGCAAGGAAAAACACTAAACAAAATGGGGTAAGTCGGGATCAAGCAATAAATTTGATAGATATTCCATCATCTCTACCCAACCTCTCATCATGAAGATAATTTCATGGAATATATGAAGGATTAATAGTAAGGGGAAAAATGTCATCTTAGAGATAGAAATAGAAAGGAAAAACCAATTATTGTCATATTACAAGAAACAAAATAAACAGGGTAGTAAATTATCCAAATTGCAAGAATTTGTTGGAAAGGTTTCTAGTTGATGTCTCTCGATGCGAGGGGTAGTGCGAGAGACCTAACTGTTTGGTGGAATCCAAGTGAAGTTGTTTTCAAGATTGCTGGCCCACCACTCGAACTCTCATAGGAAGGATTAGGTATGTAGGGAGAAAATACATCATTTTCCTATTGATAATCTATGGCTGTCCTAGTGTAAGGGATAAGAAGATTTTTTTGTAGCAATTACAGGAGATAAAATAAATAATAGGGAATTCCCTATGGGTGCTTGGAGGATATTTTAATCTTATCAAATCTTTAGAGAAAAAAGGAGTGGTATGTAGGTTAGACCACATATCATTTGATTATAATGGGTATATCAAAAATTTGTGCCTTATAGACATTCCAACAAACAATGGGCCTTTCACCTGGAATAATGTTTTTGGGAGTCACAACCAAATGGCATGCCAATTGGACAACTTTTTGTTATCTAAGAAAAATTTAGAAAAGGACATATTTGTAGAAGCCTTAATTTTGTCGTTTGTCGGGTCAGATCATTAGCCCATTCGATTGGAAATAGATTTCAAAGAATCCACATCAATTCTCTATTTCCATTTTCAAAGTTTTTGGCTCCAATCTACAAGTTTTGTAGAATTGTTAGACAAATGGTGGAAGGAACTGGACATCCGAGGTATTAATAAAATGCACACTTTACAACTCAAACTAAAATCGTTGAAACAAAAGATAAAAGTTTGGAATAAGCGTATTTGGAAACATTTTTTAGGATGAGAAAGCATTGGAAAGAAAAATGGCAAGTATTCAACAACAAATTATTATTTAAGGTAGATCTATAGAGTTGGAAGCTATAGACGAGGAGGCTTTTCAAAATTTAGAAAGTAGAAGGCAACAAGAAGAGACACTCTGGAAACAAAAGTCAAGGATACAATTATCAACGATGGAGATCGTAATTTTAAGTTCTTCCACAATTATATGATTCAAATATGACACAAAAATAGATTTTTTCCTCTCATAGGTTAGTGTGGAAAAAGGAAACTACAACACAAGAAAATAAAAAGTGAATTCGTCAATTATTTTAATTATCTATTAAATGAGGAGTGCATAGGAAGATAATCAAATATAAATTAAGTTCTTGAATATATTCCAAGTATGATAAAAAATGAGCAAAATATTGCATTAATGTGACCAAATGCCTTGTCCAAGATTGAAATAGTGGTAATGAACATGCCGAATAATAAGGCCCCTGTTTCGGATAGATTTACGATGAATTTCCTTCAGCCATGTTGGGGATTCTTAGGTAATGAAATTCAGGATGTAGCAGAGGAATCAAGGTGGAATATATATCTACATCTAGCTCTAAACATAATGTTTCTTTCATTAGCTCCAAAAGTAGGTCGTTCAAAGATTCCTGAGGGATTCTGACCTATTCCTCTTTGCAATGTAATATACAAAATTATTTCATCTGTAATAGTTAGTAGATGAAAACCTCTTCTCCCATTATTAGTATCCTAGACCCAAAATGGTTTTGTAGAATGGTGGAAGATTGCATATGGCATTATTGTGGTGGATGAAATTATCCATTCTTTGAGGGTGTCAAAACATGCATGTATGATTATCAAACATGACTTATCTAAGGCTTATGATTGACTAATTTGGACATATTTAATCCATAATCTATGAGCTTACGGATTTTCGTAACAACGGCTAGCATGGTTATCGTCTCTTATCTCATAAGTTTTCTTGTCTATCTTAATTAAAGTCTCTCCTTCTCATACTTTTCATTCTTTAAGAGGATTCATGCACGGTTATCATTTTTCACCATTTATCTTTATTTTAGCGATGGAAGGACTTGGTCAATTTTTTTGGGAAAGGAAGCAAATCAGGACATATCTATGGGCTTCACCTATATGGGGATGATCTTCCTATCTCTCATCAGTAGTTTGTTGATGATGTTATATTATTTAGGTTACCTACCTGTAAAGAGGTGAAAAGAATGAGTATAATTTTTCAAATCTTGCGGAAGACTTAGGAATGATAAAATGCATATTTTTTGCTTCAACTGTCCAGAGATGGTTCAACTCAGGTTAAGTCAAATTTTGGGTTTCGACAGAGGTCACCTACACTCCAAGTATTTAGGAGTACCTCTTATATTATATTACAAAAATTTCACCACATGGGAAGACCTCTTAGACAAGACTCATCACAAAGTCAACAATTGGGCCTTCAAGGTACTAAAATTCCCAATTCGTCTAGTATTGACAAAAGCAATTTTACAAGCATTATGAAATTACCAGTTATTTGTAATTCCTATCCCTAATTACAATGTTTCATCAATTCAGATAAATCTAGAGTAACTTTTTGTGCTAAATAAGTGGGCGTTGCTTGGATGGAATAAGTTGGCTACTATAAAACTGAAGGGTAGATTAGGTCTTTGTGACCCTATAATTATCAATAAATCTTATGCTATGAAGTTATGGTGGTTTTGGGTTCACAGTGGCCATCAAGTCTGGAAAAAAATATGGTATTCAAAATATTTGTCTCTCCACACATAAGCTAAGAGATTGTGTTTTAAAGGAATAATCAAAGGTTCGGGTGTCTGGAATTGGGCATATGAGGCTAAGGATGTTGTGAAACAATATGCATTCTGGGAGGTCAGAAGGGGGATGGAGGCATCCTTCTAGGAGGGATCTTGGCAACAATATCTACCACTACAAGGGAATGAGAAGATACAATCTATAGAGATACTATCATAAGTCCAAGGAGTGTTCAAGGTGGTGGACTTTTGGAAGGCTCCAAAGAAAGATCATTTTTGGAGATAGTGGAAAACAAAAGTAGTCTGGGAACAATCAAGGGATCTGCGGTCATGGGAGGAGTTTTAGAAGACTCTACAAAATAGATTGGTTCGAGTTTCCCAAAAATAGGATATGCTTCGGTGGGGTAGGCAACCATCAAGAAATTTTACCTTAAAAGGATATTAATCTTCAATAGCAGTGTTTTTGTCACACAAGGAGACCAATCTGTGGAACCATATGTCGAGGGAATGTGGTTGGCCAAAAATAATGACTTTCTTATGGATGATAGCTTGGGGGCATTTGTTAACTTGGGATCGATTATGACATAAAGGATTTGAGGTACCATCGATTTGTATGCTATGTTCTCAAGAAGAGGAGTCAGTAGAGTACCTCTTAATCAAGTTCCCTTATGCTCAAAAAATGTGGGAGTTTGTTCAACAAATATTTTGGTTTTCTCTTCCGAGTACAACAACCATTAAAACATAGTTTGAGGAATGCCTTGGTTGAAATTTTAAACACGCAATGGTCTTACAAGCCTAAGATCTAGATCTAAGATTTTCTCTATGGATTTTCTAGAAAGAGAGGAATCTAAGAATCTTTGAAGGGAAACATAGGTCTTTGTAACTCCTACAAGAAGGTATACTCAAGAACACTAGAGAAACAGTGTTGGTGTCCCCTCCTACTATGGGGGAGTGGTAAGTTGATGATTATGAGGCTTTCATATTAAAGTTACTTCATATCTAAGATAACTGGGTTGTCACTAATCCTTCTCTGGTTCAAGTTTGTAAACTTTATAGTGAGAATTCGTTCTTATCACCCCCAAAATATTTCATCATCTTGATCTTTGAGGGAGGCTAAAAGGGTAATATAGGTAGTGAAAGTTTTAGAGGCATCTTTAGGGATGAGAACTATGAGCTATGTTTTCACCTCCTTTTTTGGGACAGATAAAAACAACTTAGCAGAATTATTGGTACTTGAGAAAGGTCTTCAAATAGTTGTTAGAGAAGGGTTTTGACTGATTCAAGTCCATGGGGATTTTCAAATACTCATCCATTGTATAAGAAAATAGTTACTTGGTGATCTAGGTGGATGTTGGTGGTCACCTGCCTATTCCACTTCGACACTCACCACTGCCTCCTTCAATTTCTTCAGTTTCCTTAATTGTAGCACAATTTACTATTTATGGTATTTTTTCGGGTCCTGAACTTCTCGAGTCATTTGGACCCCCTAAGTGATGGTTTTTGGGAAAATTTTAGTCCTCCAATAGAAATTTATAATGAGGTATTGTGCGCATTAGATGAAGATGTACCAGTTTACCCAAATGGAGCCCATAGTTTTGGTGCTTCATCTCCTAAGGTTAGGTTTTTGGATGTTTAGAGCTTTCCATTATTTCTCAATAATAAATAGGCCTTCATGATTCATTGTAACACAGTTTAGATGTAGGTATCCACCACATCTCTTTTCAGATATAACCTACCATCACCCGAGCTAGTGTTATTTCCATTCTGTTTCTAAGCGTATTTCAGTATTTGATATTAACGAAGTGAAGTGTTATTTATGTTGCATATTTGTATTTATGGATATATCTGTAATTTTTTGCATTTTTGTTTAAGTTTGGACCACTTGGTCACCTTCCAGAAAAACTAATCCAAAGTTGGCACCTACAGGAGGTGGTCAACAATATTAACGATTTGTTAACAAAAATTGACTACGTTCTCCCTATCAACACATGATGGGAAGGGAATAAGGTGGCGGTCTACTTGGAAAACTGGGGCAAGTTAGAGAGCCACCTCGCCCTAGATGAACCTTTGTTAGTGATGGAATGAAGAGAGAGCCTTCAAGAAGTCAATCGTTGGGTGTAATAGGATAAATCATTTGCTAAATCCAATGTCCTTGATGCTGGTAATTTCACGACAATGAAATTTCGGCAAGAAGCATAAAACAATTATGATGCTTTCCCACAGTATTACTTTTCTAGCGAAAGTTATAATTTGCATGTGTGCATCATGTATGGGCAAAGGAATGGTGGCCCTCGGTGATAGAGCCAGACTCTACACCTAGATTCACATGGCATGAGTGGTGACTTCACGCTTCATGTACCTTGGGCCACCTACCTAATTATGTTCAAATTAAATATCAGTAGTTGGGATAATGGAGTTTTCTTTATGATAAAGTTTTTACAAGGTAATTCTTTCTTTCTGCTCAAAAAAGCATTGTCCCACCCACTGTGGATTGGTTGCAGAAAGGGAATTATCTGACAAGTTAGGAAAGCTCATTTATGAGCTCATCATGTAAGAAAATCTTGGGATGGTTGAGTTCTGGTTCGACTTGTACACTTGGCCCTCATTGTGGATGTTTTATGGTGCTTAACTCACTCATCCTACCCATCTAATCACATTTGTAATGTATTATATATGCTCTACTCTACTTAAACGGTGGTGGAAATGTGGTGGCTTCGTTGTTGGTGGCTTTGAGAGTGAAGCGTTCTCCTTTTTATGGTGGCTAGAAGATAATTGAACTACAGTCTCTGGAGCTCTATTTTACCATTTTTTCCCTCAATTGGTCATATTTGGGTTGCGTTGTTGTCTTTCAGACTACTAGGTATTAATTTGTTGTCATTAACAGTTAAGGGTTGAGAGCTCTACAAGGTCATTTTCCTTTTCTTATTACTTTTCAATGTTCTTTGTGCTCTTTTTACACAACTCGAGGACTTGTTTGACCTTTGAATTGGTGGTATTCTTAATGTTGACGAATCCTCAGATCTATGACCTCATCAAGATTTTGTTTAGTTTCCAAGTGTTGGTATATGGAGTTTGGTACCCTGGTACCTTCTCCATTTGGTTCTAAAAAGAGTCATGGTCTCACTCAATCTCTGTTATTTCAATTGTGCTTAATTCGGTTAGCTGCAGGTTGACTTAAAATTTGGGGCTTTAAGAAGTTTGGACATGTATTGGCTTCAGTTTGTGGTGGGCATCAATTAATCCTCTTCCACCAACATGTATTTCTCTCTGGTGTCACTATTGATTTTATGGTTTTAGTCATATCGGGGCTTCACCATCATGTTGTTAGTTGTAAAGTGGTTGTTGAGTTCTCTAGTGTCATCATCATGTGTTTTTTTTGTAGGTCCTATATGGTTCCGCACCAACAATGACCCAGATACATGGGTGGTTCTCCTTGGGAATCATCCTCAAGACATAAGCGTCTTTACAGGTGGGAATCAGTACCATATTTTTTTTTATTCAACTCCACTTGAGGTCAGTAAGGAAATCCTACACTTGGAATGTAGGGAGTTCATAGATCACAAATATTTCTCTGAGTAGGAGATCAGTGGTAGTAGTCTCAAATGGGTTCCTAATCTAGGGAATTTTTAGAGAATAAGACTAAATTTTCTTCACACTATAACCCTGAATTGTGAAATGGAAACGCTACTCAACATGGTAATTCGTGACGAGAAGGTGGGAAAATGTTTGCAGGTTAGGAGGAGATTAAGAGAATCTTGAGGTATGTTGGGTATAATTTTGATGATATAGTGGTATGATTGAATCATGTGGAATGTTTTGTGGTCTTAGACTCAAAGTCTAATTCTAATGATAATCAAGAGGAGGCAGTAGTCATGAATGGTCCACCTTTGAACATTATCAAACAAAACCCTTCTCCTCATTCGCTAGTCATCATTTTAGTTTAATAAGTCCATCAAGAAATCTGTTCTAGTCTCTTATGTTGGAAGGAAATCATTTTTTCTTTAGTAATCTTAGTTTGTTTTGTCAAATTTTCTAGAGGTTATTGCTTGTCTCTTATGTTACTACAACTTTGGATTTTTTCATGACTCAGTCACGGATCCGTTGATGGATCTGGATGCCACCAACATTGTAAGGGGATATCCCCAATGTGAAGTCCCAATTAGACCTCAAACCTTTTTGTGTATGAGTCTCATCCAGTCATATGGTCTATCCATTGTTGGAGATGTTTCAAACATATGCCTTGTTTACGATTACACATACAAGACCGCAACACCTCTTTGGGGTAGAAAGTAGGTAAGCTTTGTTAGAAACCCAATGTAAGGTGTATGAGGGAGACTCCCATGGCTGCTAAGGAAAGCAATCCATCATTAGAAAAGTAATAGTATTATCCTAAAGGGGGAGCTAGGAAGGAAGAGAATGACTTGTTGATTACATTTAGATTAGTCCACATAATAAATAACAATCATTAAATCATAACAACACCCATTCAATAATAACCATAGGTAAGAAACAAACCATTTCATTAACTTAGTATGTGATTAAAGCAACATATACTATAAAAATAAAAATAATAGTTCTACTAAATCTATGATACATGTATGAAGAAGTGCCTTCTCGTAGAGATCTTGATTAAGAATGAAAGATCTCAAGTACATTGTTACATAGATGACACACTATATCCAATAGTGGAACATGAAGCCACAAATTTCTTCTCCAAAGAATGATCTATCTCCTATGTACTATGATAAAATCCAAGGCACAACTCCTAAAATCCAAGCCGTTGACTTGAGTTATGAGAAGCTATTTATAACTAATGACAATGATGTTTGAGCTTCCTCGTGACTATTCAACTTATATGACGCTTCATATTCTATTCATGACTTATTACATTCCATATCTGGCTATTCACATTCCACATGTGTCCCTTGCACTTCATTACATACCATTGATTACATAAGACAAATGACATATGAGACGGTGGGTATATAAGACAAATCTGATTATGGGAAAAAGTCATATCAAATTGATAAGTCATTGGATTCCTCATGGATCTCATTTGTAATTTAAATGTGCCATGCCTTGAACTATGTAGAGATGGCTTTGACGCAAACTAGGAAGTCCCCTATGTAGCACATCTTCACGTCCAATCCCTCTAGTAATATGTTCTTGGAGTTTGACTATACATTATTCCATAATGATGAAAGTTTCACATGAGCTTTGACTAGTGGGATGACATACTATAGAATAATGTCTTTGGTAACCTCCAAGCCTCCCTGTTTTGTTTCTTTCTTTATTTGCTCAATGTATTCCCTAATGTCCTCATTGTAATTCCTCTGATTTCTTTGTTTTCCGCTTTCAGGAGTTTTACCACTTCCTGTGATTTCCTCTGAATGCCAACAAGAGGAGCAACCACATGTTGTATAAGTATCATCTCATCATATAACTGTGCCATGGTGTCCTCCATTGGCACTACTTCCTCCCTTGTCGAAACTCTTTGATGATAATCGTTGATTCTCCACCGCAACATGTTTCGCCTTTTGCTTCACCTCAACAATTTCTCTTCTCAATATATCATTCTCATTCAAAAAGTATTCAGAGTTGTCTTGTGCCACTATAACAAAAGAAACATTTTTCACCATGATTTCTTTGGCATTGCTTCTGGTGTTGGAAGTTATCACCTTTTCTATAGAAACTAAGACTGGATTCTGAGGATCGTTAGGGAAGAATATATGCCTCTGTTGCACAATCCTCTTCTTAAGTTGATCAAGAATTACACTGCACACATACATGACTCTATCTATGGATGGAGGTGTGAATCCAATTTTTCAAAATGGAAGATGACCACCTATGAGGGGAGGTTCTTTTGGATAACCTAGTTCATCATCCATGGGTTGAATAGTATCCTCTTCCTCCAACTCTTCCTCTCTGATCTCCTAAGTCGACTAGTCTTCTTCTAGTCTTTGTGCTTTTTCTTCATCCTAGGATTACCTCTATTTTTCCTCTTATATTCTTCTCGTCTCCTATTCTTCTTCCCATTTATTCTAGAGAAACTCATCATGCTCCCCATTCTCCTCTTCTTCTAATTTTCTCATTCCCTCTTCTGCTTGAATAACTCTTGTGTTCAAAGCATCATCTTTCCACTTCCTGCTGCTTCTGCATTTCGAATCATATATGATCCTCTTCTTAGGACATACTTTCCTTTCTTGAGGGGTTATCTATTCGACCTCCTACACCTGCAAGTCTTGAGATAGTGGATCTTGGGGTGAACTAGTGTCCATCCCTCGATGTTCCATTATGTTTGCATTGTACTAATTCTTTACCTTCTCGTATTCTACTGTATTTAACAACCCCTCGTTAAAAATCCTTGTAATAAATTTAACAAAGGAGAAATAAGACCAAGGTCATGGAACACATATTTGAAGCTGAATGTTGGACAAAAACATCCTAGTGTGGGTGTTCATTTGGTTTGTTATGGATAAGGGGAATTTGGAAAAGGAAATGGAAAAGGCTTTGGAAAGGAAAGAGGCATTAATTGGCATTTTATTTATGAAAATAATGGAAAATAGGAGAAAAGGAAGGTGAAAAGTCACAAATTGCATGCGAAGAGGAAATTGAATAAAATAGAGGCCTCGTGATAAAAAGGATTATGAGGATTAGTTCACAATATCTTGTTAGTTTTAGCTTGGAGCTCTCTCTATTCTCTCTCTCTCATACTCTCTCTCATACACTTAGAGTATTCTTGGAGCACTCTATTTTTGGTGAAAGGAATGCAAAGGAAGGATAAGAAAGAAAAGGGAAATAAATATCAAACAAGGAAGATATGGATCAAGCAACTACATGCATGCATGCAACTACATTACTTATAGGTATCAAGTTGCATGCATGATTTCCTTACTAGCTTTGACATGCATGGTATATGCATGTGTGTACTTTGTTCTCTTGCTATCATTGTCGTGGGTTTTGCTAGGTGTGACAGTGGTTTTTAGCCTTATCTTGCCATTTCTGGATAGCCATGGTGTGATGGGGTTTCTCTTACTTGCTTGAGTTGGATTGCCGGATGGTTTTGAAACTAAGTGAGGTGGTATTAGGAAAATTCGCAAAGTCCTAGTAATTCCTAGACTGGTAAAGGTGGGATATATGGTAAAGCGTGAGGCTGCAGATAGGAAAATTCCTCACGGTTTAGTTGGAGAGATCTGGAAGCATCCATGCTTGTATTGGCGTAGTCATCCCTCAACCAGTATATGGTGGGGTTGTAGTAAATCCTGGTAGTGTATATTTCTTGTTTGGGCTTGGGAATCCCTTGATAAGATATATGGTAAATCTTGACTGTATAGGTGCTTGCTTCGGGCATAGAAATCCTTGACTAGTTATGGTGGGATATGCGGTAAACCCTAAGAAGCATGGTCAATTTTGTTGTGAGTCCCACATTCATGCTTGGAATATGGCACAGGGGTGACTTGATGAAAGAAACATTTGGTTCAACCCAATATATGGTCAGGTGGTATGTGGAAGTCCCTGACTTGGTTGTCTTTTTCATATGTTAATAAGAGTTGTTTTCCTCTTGTGTTCTATGTGTAAATGTACTTGTTATTATGTGGCTATGATGGTTGTTCTATTATTATTCTTTATTTGGCTATATGTTGGTTAAAGGAAGGGATTTTATGACAAACTTGAGTTATGGCTTTCATCATGTTTTGGTTAGGAAATGAAATGCTAGTGAATGTATGACTCAAGAGAATATAATGTAGCTATTGTGAGAGGGCATCATACCTTCTTAATGAACCCAAAATAAGTACGAGTCCCTTATTCTCAGATTTGTATTTATAACCTGTAAATTACATGTGCATGATGTGTTTAACACAATTTATATCATGGTTAGGATGAGTCAGGCTAGGTCCTTGTTCAATTTTTACATTAGAGGCCTTGTTTCCTTATTATTTATCATCTATGAGTGTTTCATTAAGTTCTGGGGAGAGGCTTGGGTCCTAGCCCTCATAGTCGCTAGCATAGAACTGGATGGAAAAGACTGCAGTCACTGGGAAGTAAGCATGTGGGAGTGACTAGAGGGTTTTAGTCACATGGAGGCCTTTTCATGGGAGCCACTGGGGTTTAGTTCAGTTGTGTTTTCATGTAGAAGTTGAAGGTGTTGTTGTTGGGATGTGTTTGTCGTGAATGCATGTCATTTGAATATTAACTTATTGTGTATGTTTGTTGTCTATGTGGATCTATGCATGTATTTTCATGGCTATAGTTTTCATGCACGAGTTCATGGTATACAGTTGGTATTGTCAGGCATAGTAACTAGATAATGAGTAAGATGATGTTGATATATTGTTATGATTATTATTATACATGTGTCATGTTAATCTGGTTGATCTTTCTAACAAGATATCCTCCCCTGAACTATACTATGGTATGTTGATTATGTTTATATTTTGATTTAGTTGACATGGTATGCTTGCAAGAAGAAGAGAAAAGATGACTAACAATATGGCAGACTACAATTGACAGGATTCTCCCTACAAATCATATGAGCAAAATGGTGATGGTTACTCTCCTGACATAGAAGACCCATTAAGAAGTTTGAAGGAAGAAATAAGAAGTTGCAAAGAAGATAATGACAAATTCTTTTAGTCACTAGAGAAACAACCAGAGCTTAATGCAGTTATCCTTCAGAGTTTGTCATATTTGCAAAGAAAAGGATCGCTTAAGATTAGTCATGGATAGGAGGATGAGACTAATGGGGCATATTTTATTAGGTCTCATGGTGGACATAGGTCAGATAGGGATGACACGATAAGAGATGGTAGGTTATTAGATACGCTAGTTCAGTCAGGTACCATGGTCATCATCATTATCATCCTTACAGGAGGAATGACATAGATATTTTCTATATGAGTTCAAGAAAGCCAAGCCACCTACCTTTGATGGAGATTCAATGAAGCTGATATATGCACATGCATGGTTACTTGAGGTGAAGAATTTATTTAAGCCGTACGATTACACATATAATATGAATGCAAAAATAACTATCTTCAGCATCAAAGGGAAAGAAAACATATGGTGGGAAGATGTGAAGTCGGTCAGAGACATCAAAGAAAAGGAGTTGAGTTGGAATCAATTCAAGAGATTTTTCATGAAGAAATATTTTTCAAAGAGGTACTATGAATGTAAAGTCAAGGTATTATATGAGCTAAATATGGGATCTATGACGAATGAGGAGTATATGACCAAGTTCCTAGAGTTGTTGAGGTGTGTACTGTATCTTACGGATGGCAAAGACAAAGTCCAAATATTTGTTAGTGGATTACCATTAGCATTTAAAGAACCAATTTATTATGATGAGTCTCAATAACTTGAAGAAGTCATTGGAAAGTTGAAGCACTATTATGAGAAATCAAAGCATAAGACATAATCTCACGAAGGTTGGAAAGGGAAAGACAAGACTAAATGTTAATGGTAGCCAAAAAGAACAAGACTCAACAAGGGAGGTGAAAAAGAGAATGTTGTACCTTACAATAAGTTTAATGGACCTCAACCTAGAGAATAATAGAACAGAGGTGATGGTAGGAGATAGTTTATGTGTCAGACTTGTCTGCAAAATGAGGCCAGAAAACGTCAGATTTACAATGCACAAGAATTGTAGACAATTGGGGATGTTGGGTAGAGAATTCCTTGTATCTATGAAACTTTGGATAATAGGCATCACCAGGAAAAACTAGAAGAAATGTGAAGAGAAATATCATTATTTTCATCAAGTATCAATAGTCCCCCAAAAATAAAAAATGGAATAACCTAGGAAGATAAATAATTCATTTCCAAGTCAACTAGAAGAAACTAGAAGAAACTATAAAAAAACTAGAAACAACGGTTGGATCATTAAAGAAGGAACTAGAGACATAAAATTCTGACTTGGATATAAACATAACGATTGAAAAGTGGATCCAACCATTAGATAACATTCTTAGTTGTGATAGATCACTAGCCATCAAAACAAGACTTGGTTTTAAAAAAGACTATGGGATGTTGAATGGAGATCAATCTCAAAGACACCAGAAGAAGAAGAACCTTCAAGCCATACCAATGAGCTAAAATGGTCTAGCAACAATGCAATTAAATTAAGAAATGAAGTTAAGGACCAAGAGAGATAAAATGCTCAAAGGAATGAAAGAAGCACTAGGAAATGAAGTGAAGACCAACCTAGACCCAACAAAGGATTTAGAAGAATTGCTCAAACAAAAAGGCTCTTCACATATAGGTATCATAATTTATTTTATGGGTATTTATTTTCATGCCATTTTTCTTTTAATAGGTAATAAATGGTGGAGCCTATGTAATAAATTAATATATCATAAATAGAAGTAGGGGATCATATAATATCATAAGGAATGGTTGTATGAGCAATAAGCCAAGAATTTTAAATGAGAATGATGTATAGATTTACAATTAATTTCCCCCCTTATTACATCATGTTGATTGTTTTAACTGCAATAATTTTGGGCACAAAGTTAATATTATAGAAGTGGGACATTAAGGTCCCTAAACCAATGTAGAGAAGAAGATGTTTTCAGAAAATCAAAAAACAAATGTATGGAGAAGGAAGTAAGGATAACATGAAGAATGTAATCTAGTAATATACGTTCAAAACAAAGACAAAAAATGTTATATATAGAGTGGATGCTCAAGTCATATGATAGGAGGTAAAATAAATTTTTTCTCTCTCTCAAGGAATTCAAAGGTGGTAGTGTCACTCTTGGAGATAATACATCAAACAAAACAATGCGAAAACGAATACATACCCTTGGTAATGAAAAATATAAAGTTGAATATTTCTTGTTTGTTGAAGCTTTAAAGCATAATATTGTAAGTGTAATTAAAATGGATGATAAAGTACATGAGGTTAGATTCAATTCTAAAGGTTGTGAAATAAAAAAGGCTTTAGAAAATTAGTGGTAAAAGAAATAGAGACATTACACAATGTATATGTCCTTAATAAAGGTAAAGGAGAAGATAGTTGTATGAGAGTGTCATATATGTCATATTATCAGTAAAATATAAGTGAGATATTTAAACATCTCAAGTTGCATTAAAAAGATATGAACTTTTGAGTGTAAGCTATAGGAGAATGATGATGAAATGGAAAGTTTACAGGATAGACATGAGGATCATAATTTAGATATAAAAGGAATGCAAGCAATGAAAGAGAATACAAACCCTGGAATTTCAAATGCTACAATGATAGGAGGTAAATAAAATGAACTAAGGATTATATTTGCATCAAGGAAAAATAATGGAGGAAGCATCATTTTAAGATGACTTCGAAGAATACAAAGTTCTGCACATATTAAAGATAATCCCATTGTAGCTGACCAATTGAAATAATATCATTGATAAATATGAATTAGTAGCTGGAAGTAAAGTGAATGATGAAATTCAATAGGAAAGAAAAGAAAAAGAACGATATTTTCATTAAGGAGCAGCATCCATTTAGGGGGAGAAGCCATTTTATGTTAATAGAGTCATCTCATAGACAAAGCAAAGCATAAGCCCAAGGGGGGAATCCTATAAAGAAGAAGTAAAAGGGGGAGTAGTCTAAATAATAGAGCTACATAAGAGGAAATTTTTGATGCAAATATAGATAGACAGAGCCATTATAGGGGGGTCCTAGTTGCAGATAAAGGAGAAGTGATGAATAAGAGGAGGAAATTATTTTTTATTAGGACCATTGGGGGAGAAAATACAATGAAAAGTAAAAACAAGCATTCACCATTCATAAAGTGGGAGAGTATGCAACAATAAGGAAATATAACATATAGATAGGGACAATTTTAGGGGCCAGTATTCGGAGGTGGGCTAATTTTCCATGTTTTTTCCAAAAAAAAGATTCACTAATTTCCATTTTTTTAAAAATAATTCACCCAAATTTTATAGTATAAATGTATGTAATCTTAAAAATAGCCAAATTTTATATAGACTAATATAAAGAAATTGTGAATCGAAATATCAAACAAAAAAACACATTGGACATTTCAGAATTTACATATTAGGGACTACTATTATTCGCCAAAGCTTCTAAAATTTAAAATAAATTTCCATCGTTAAAATTTTCCTTGCAGATAGAGGAGCAATTGTCCTTATTGGGAGAAGTTGTAGATAGAGTAAGAGTTGTAGTCACTACGAGAAAAAGAAATTAGAGGATGAGTTCTGGACACTAAGAAAAAATATAGAAAGAATGAGAGTAATAGATAAGGAGAAACATGGGTTTAGGGGGGGCATCACTTTTCTGTTGATTTCATAGGGGAGAATTTATAGAAAGAAGGAGAACTTCATATAGGGGGATTTCTACAGTATTATTACAAATTCACTAAAGTTTCCATCAATGATGATGGGGGATATTGTTGGAAATATTGTCATCATTGATTTCAAATTCAATGGAGAGTGCTTATGTCCAAGATAATTATTGGAAAATGAAGACTGTTTGAAATATTGTTTTTAGAATTATGATTCCCTGATTAGATACCATACCTTCGAAGGAATTTTTACTCCAATTACTTAGATCAAATGGGAGCATAGGGTATATGTTTGGAAAACTTATTCTTAGAAACTTCCATTGGTATATGGTACTCCCTCTAAATTCATAGGAATGAAGAGATATGAATTTTTTTTTCAAGATGACACTACCAATGTACAAGGAGACAACATTTTGATACCATATATTTGACGAAATAATTACTCCAATGATCTAGCTTAAATTCGAGAATTGGATATAAGGTTGCAAATATTATTCTAATTCCTTTCCAATGGTATATGGAAATCCCTCTATTTCCTAGGAAGGAGAAGATATGAAATATTTTGTCAATATGACCCAACCAAAGTACAAGGACGTCGACCCACCATTCTTTCAAGTCATCTGGATAAGTTAACATATAAACATTTTAAATAAAGGGTACATGAATTCATTTTAACACCAATTCATTGAAGAAAGTACACAAGGTCACAAAAGGAGAATGGGAATAGCTTTTGTGGTGATTCTTGGAGCCTAAATGTGGAAGAAAAAAATTGATTTATGGGGTGAACAACCCATCTCATAATTTTCTCTATAACTTTCTCTTCTAGGATGTTTTGAAAGATGATACTTGGAGGATACAAATATAAAATGTTAATGTACTGGTGGTTCAAATTTTAAACATTGTTTTGCCATAATTTCATAGGTATCATCTAGGGAGGTTGTTGACCTATTGATAGCTGATGATGAACATTGTTGACCCCCTTAGGGGCGCTTTCTATTCAAATAGGAAAACTCTTCTTTTCCTATGCATATCTTGGTGAAGCAATTTGGATGGGTGATATGGTATGCACAAATATTTGACGGTAGGTACCTCCCCCTCCTAATAATATAATCACTGCTGAATGAGGTGTTTAGTGAAGTGGGGGTCTTCAACTATGCAAAGGGGCTGCAATAGTAGCTAAGTACGACACCACCTTGACATGGAATTTTTGAGTTGATGTCGAATGTCAAGGGAACCGATGACATCACTGGGAAATAACGGTTCCCGATGTGCCACCCGAGGATATCCCTATTAAGGGAGGGAGTACCCAAGGTACTAACTCCTTCTTGGAATGCATTTGTTGAAGTCGATGAGAAAGGGGTGTCATCCACATGACGTGGTGAGTTAAGAAGTAGATATAATCAAATTGTAATAACTTGGCTCAGATAGTCATGATAGTGAGGGATATCGATATTGGAGGATACAGATAGCTCTTTTGAGGTCAGAGCTCAAGATGCCAATGGCGGCAGTCAAAACATGCTTTTTGATGATCCTGGAGTCGGTACAATTTTCCACGATGGGTGTAAGTGATTTTTGATAGATGTGAGAAATGGGGTTGGTTTCTTGATGAGCTGTGACCTAAGATGATCAGAGACTGTAGGCAAGCAAGGGCCCTGGATTGTAAAAATCAAATATGGATGGGAGTTGCTTTTTTTTTTTTTTTGAAAATATCACTGTACACTTGCCAAAAGAATTGGGTTTGGTTTGGATGTACATCCATGGAGACAGGTGCCCCATGATGATAGTAACCTGTGCAAAGGTGTAATGGATCTTCTGAGGGTGGGGGCCCCATTGGTTGCTCTCCTTGTTGGGTGGGTGATTGAGATGGTAAAAATGGGCTATGTGATGTAGATGAATGATAGACCAAATGTAGGATGTATATGTGCATCCGTTAGTATTTGTACGGGGGGGTTGGGAGGATGAGGTGAATGTGTAAATGAATGTAGCATAATGAGGCTAAACTTTCAGATATGTATGTGAGATGGCTTCAGGGCCAAAGTGAGTGGTCATGGATCCTTTGTGTGAAGGAGGATTGTCAATGATATAGGGAGCCATGGGGGGTGGGTTTCTATCGACTGACGTGAATGTTTATCATGTACAAGTGTGAGATGGTGATAAACATGGTCAATATATTTGACCTTATGGGTCATTTTTGAGAAATGATGTCAGGATATGAAAATATTTTTAGGGGGAAGCCTATAATGGTAAGTGGAGAATGATACCTACTCTTTTTCACTTATCGAGGTGGTTGTTGGGCCTGACCATGTGTGATATTGTTGCAATCGATAAAACCAAAACCCAAAGTGAAAGAATTGTTTAAGACATAAATATGTAATGAATCTTAAGGACTTAGAGAGTTGCAGAAGTACTTGACATGTACAGTAGGTCTAAAAAAATATTTTTGGTGTTTTTGGGAATGAAGGGTTCCATGATGAAGATGTTGTGGAACTGATCCTCGAATCTCTTTTAGTTTTTTCAATGGAGATCCTAGGCTTATGCAATGTTCCCCCAAAGATGGAAAACATGGTGATAGATAGGGTTGTCGGGCCCAAATATCAATCATTTTCATTTTTGAGCTATGGAGGTTAGATATATTTCCTGGACCATTTATTATCGTTGTGGTTAGCCTTGTACCTGGGATTTGCACTGTCAGAGATAGGTAGGAGCTTGAGCCCAGACCTTTGTAATTTTCAGTCTGGTAGATTAGGTAGGTTGTACAGGCATCCCCTCTATGGATTTTTAGAGTCCATTTTCAAGGGCCGTGTGGGTGACTAAGCTTGATCCACATGGTCTTCATGCATGAAGACCCCACATATAAAGAATACTCAGATGGACGTTGCACGCATTAGAGTTAAGGGATTGCGCGACAAGACCTATTGGGGGTTCGTTGCATCTTTCCAAACGAATGCACATCGGGCGTACACATGTAGGGGATACATCCACAAGCACCGTGCATTGTTCTGAAGAACGAGTATGCAAACAGTTCACCTATTGAGGAAACATGCATGTGGTGGGGGAAGAAATTTGTGTTTTTCCCCATTTTTGTGTGTTTAGGACCTTAGGGGTTCCCCTTCCTAATTTGGGGCATCCTTGGTGGTAGGATGGTCTGGCTCAAGAGGGAGACTATACTCCTCTCTGTAATTTTCTGACGCAGGATGCTAGTGTGAGGTAGCAGCTCATGCAGTGGTAGTTACTGAAGTTTCTTCAGAACCCATTGATGAGGTAACATGACAAGTTCCTATGGTATTTGGTCATTTGTTGGGATGCAGATTGCCTCTTGATGGTTATCTTTCATACAAACCTCTCGATCCTTGCATAGGTTGACATCTATTTTGTTACTAGTTTGATACCATGAGGGGAGGTTCTTCCTTATCCCCTTGTAGGAGGTGATGTTGGCATGAGGGTTTGGGTTGAGAAGTACTACGGTCTAGATCCTATTTCAGATGGCTATGTGAAGATCACAACAGTGGAGGATCTAGCTGAGTGATCAGCACTGGCTATGATTGTTAGACTTGTGGGGTCGACGTCCCCCAACCGGTGCTCGAGTTCACATATCTCAGTTTGGCAGTGACTCCAGTCAGGGGAATTTTTTGAATGGGCCCGACTTGTGAGGTAGGGGATAGTGTCGCATCTTGACCAGGTTCAACAATTGTTGTTGAGGAGTTTTGGTTACGGGAGTGTGCTTTCCAACATACTCTATAAGAGGGTGGTGAAGCTTCGCCCTATTCTTATAGTACTGGTGGGGCCTCCTCGGGAGCCTCACATCTATCATTAGGGATGGGTGATGCCTCGGGAGAGTGGAGGTGAGGTGGCTCGGTATTGGACCAACGTGGTACAACATTGGTTTAGGTCGAACCCCGAGATGATATTGGACTTCTCGTACCATGGGGTTGACTTCCAGGGAGATCCGGAGATTAGGCTCCCTCCAGGTGCTGCCTGGGGGTGATCAGGTATATGATTGTTATTTTTGCATTTGTATACATAGTTTTTTTTTCATGTATTTATCATTTATGGTGATATTTACACTATTCTTTGTTTACTTGTTGATACGGGGCCACGAGGGCATCCATTAGACTTCTTGGTTGGCCATGGCTCAAGACACATGGTAGTTGCAGGGGACGCACTTGTTCGTCAAAGACCCCCGGTATTGCGGCCATTAATTGCTCCTTGAGAGTGACCAGGGCAGTAGTGTCATATGGCGATTAGTGGGCCCTCCCAAGAGGGGGATATGGTTACAGATAGTCTGTTCATGTGAGCTGAGGAGGCTAAAGTGTGACAAGATGTTGTAGAGGCAAAGTTACAGTGGTACGTCACAACTGGAGATGAGTGGAGAAATTGATTGGAGGTGTGCCCCTTGAGGGATGGACTCACCTTCCAAAGGTTGTGGTCACAAATGATGATGTTCCAGGAGCAGGATCATTGGATGAATTTGCATCGTATTGTTATGGAGACAGCTACAACTAGTCCCATTTTCACTCCTGATGGACAGATGGTGGCAGCAGAGCTTAAGGGAGTTTGGTGATGTATAGTTTTTCTGGGTTGAGATTATGTATGTACCAGGGAAAGCACCCATTTATGACAATGATCCCCTATATTTTTTGATGACTTATCCTTCCTAGTCTTCCCTTAGTGATATTTTTAACTATATATATACTTTTTATGTATATACGAGGAATTTTTTGGCAGCTCTCATGATGTGATATGTGCGTCCATACTTCTTAGTGTATTTTTATGTTTTTATTTATAGATGTATCTTGTCTTTGATGTTTTTGCAAATGTTGATGGTTATATATGTGTGATGCATGCCCGTCTAGGATTTGATTAGTGATGTGATCAGCTATATGATTTTGATCTCTGGGTATATGTGTAAATGTGATTTGATCAAAATGTCTAGCTAACCTTTTTGCATGTATATACTTGTGAAAAAGGCATGAATCGCAAACTTGGAACATCTTATTTAACTGTGACACTACGAGCTAGGAAGCAAGGAATACATGCAAGCGATGGATGCCTAGGTGGTGGGAACCGACAAAGAGGCCTGTGAAGGCATCATATTCTTCTTTATTTTTGGTGGTTGGCCCGATACATAGTCCATTGAAGATAAAATTTGCTTGGTCAAGAGAGTATATGGCCCATGTTGTGGCAGCCAGACTTTGCAACCATCGAGATGTGCTGTCAATGAACCCGTGGTGATAAGTTGGTGGAAGATCCATCCATTTACATAAGAGGAGAGAGTGATTTTTATATTACATCTATGAGAAGGTGATCATAAAAAAGACAACTCACTGTACATGCATTCTTACTCTAACATTTTAGGGGTGAAATTTTTTGAGGTAGAGACCATTGATGGGGTTTTTTAGGGAAGTCTCGTCGGGCTTTGATAATATGTTTGCCCCTTTTCGGAGGCAATGTTTGATGATGTCTGGGCCCTTCCAAAGGGTTTCCAACTTCCTGGGTCCTACTTATTCTTGGCAAACATTGTAGCGGAGGACTAACTCTCCCTCATTGAATGTTCGAGGGGTGATATTGTGGTTGAATGAGGCTTTGACCCTTTTCTTGTGGGCTTTGTTGTGTTGAAGGGATTCTCACTGATGTTCGCTGATGAGATCTAGATGGACTAATATTTGTTCCAGTGGATTGGTGTCTTCTAGAAGCTTGGTGGTTGAGCATAGTGTAGGGATTTCACACTCAATAGGAAGTATGGCTTTTATACCATATACAAGTTAGAAGGGTGTCAATCATGTGGATTCTTTTACGGTGGTGCGGGATGCCCATGAGGCTGAGAACACCATGTGGTGCCAATTACTTTTGTGAGTGTATACCATACATGGTAACATGGTTTTGAGGACTTTGTTGACAACTTCTGCTTTCCTATTGGATTGGGGGTAGTATGGAGATGCAAAGTCATGGGTTAAACCAAGGATTTGGGATATCTCTTGAAATATTTCATTTTGGAAATGTTTACCGTTATCTGACACCAAACCTTTGGGAACACCGAACCATGTTAAGACATGGTTAAATAAAAATAATGAGGCAGTTTCAGTGGTGTTATTATATGTGAGCATTTCTTCTGTCCAATTGCTAAAATAGTCTACGGCTACTAAAATGTACTTGTGGTTGCCAAATGATGGGGGTTTGCAAGTCATAAAGTTGATGCTCCATTTGTAGAATGGGTTGGCCATTATAACTGGATGTAAGAGTGAAGGTAGCACAAAAGCCTTATGAGGGTATTTTTGTTATCGCTCACATCTTTTTACTTCTTGTATACAATTGTGGAAGAGGAAGGGACAGAAATAACCAGCGGGGAGGATGTTTTGGGCGGTGGCCATCGCTGATAGATGGCCTTCACATTTAAGATTTCCTCAGCTTGTTGGTGATTGAGACATCGATGGAGTATGGTGTTCATTCCTCATTGATAGAGGACATCTCCTAATATGAGGTAACGACGGGCTTGTTCGCATATGAGACTTCTATTGTCACACGTAAACTCAGATCTAAACTTTTGAGTTTGTAAAATGAGAAGGATATCGTTGTACTAGGGTTCGTTTGTGGATACAAAAAATAGATTTCTGTAGGGAAGGCCCTCATTAACTGGGGATCCCTTATTATCTCTGATCAATTTGGCTAATATGAGTGCTTTTTTTCTCTTGGGGGTGGTAAACTGTAGGTCAAATTCTTGTAGAATAACCACCCATCAGGTGTTTTTGTGGCTCATCATGTGATGAGTAAGCAGGTATGGTATGGGGTTGATGGACGCTACCATCGTAGTGGTCCTAACGATTATGTAATGCGAAATTTTTTGTACAGTGTGTATGAGTGCTAGGGCTACTTTTTCTTTGGGCTCATAATTCAATGTGGGTGTGGATAAATTATTTCTTACATAATAAATGACGTGCTCCTTGTTTTCTGGTCCATAATTGACTAATACCCCAGCTATGGCTCATTCTAAAGCTGATAAGTATAAGGTATAATATTTGTTGTGGTCAGGGGGGCTAATCAACAATGATTGGGATAAGTATCTTTCAAGGCGTCAAATGATTTATGAGCTTGATCATCCCATTGGAACGAGATTTCTCGATGAAGGAGACGTATAAAACCTTGCATGCATGTGGTGTAACATGGTACAAAACGACGTAAGAAGTTGGATTTACCTTGTAAGCTTTGTAAATGATTTAAACTTTTTGGGGGAGGTACCTCTTTGATGGCCTCAAATTTTAGGGGATCTTCTCTAATCGCTTGCTGGGAAATATTGAATCCTAGGAGTATCCCATCGTTGATGCAAAACACACATTTTAGAGGGTTTAAACATAGCTTATATTGGCTTCATCTTTGGAGCACCAAGCGGAGGTATTCTAAATGGTTGGCACGGTTCTTGGACCATATTGTGAGGTCATCCATATATGCAAGAATGAGTTGAGATATATTTTGGAAGATGTAGTTCATGGCCTGCTGGAAAGTGGCACCAGCATTTTTAAGACCAAAGGGCATGACTTGGTATGTGAAATTCCCCCAAGGGGTAGTGAATGTCATTTTGTGTTTTTCTATATGATGGATCTGAATTTGGTTGTACCCTGAAAACCCATCCATAAATGATAAGGCCTCATGATTGGCGCAAGCATCAATGACTTGAATGATGAATGATGTTGGGTAATTCTCTTTAGGGCATGCTTTTTTTAGGTCCCTAAAATTAGTACAAACATGAATGGTGCCCTATTTTTTCATAACGGGTATAGGGTTGGAAACCCAAGATGTGTAAAAAATTGGTTATATAAGTCCAGCTTTGTGAAGCTTATCAATTTCTTGCTTAATTGTTGTTTCCTTAGAAGGATGCAACTGGAATTGTTATTGGCAGACAGAGTGGGCATCTGGCCATGTGTCAATATGATGTTCCATTATTGTGAGACTAAGGCCAAGCATCTCTGAGTAGTCCCATGCAAAAATATCTCTATATTCTTGGAATAGGTATGTGTATGCGACTATTTCTTCAGGTGAGCATGCTTCCCCTAGGGAGATTTCCTCGGTTTTGCCAAGATCTTTTGCAATATTCACTTTTATGGTGGGTGAGTGTTGGACATGTTCCCTTCCTCAAATGCATCGAGTGTTGGGATGGGGTTTTTGAACCAATCTACTTTTCCTTGGGGGGAGAAAGTCTTTTGTTTTGATGGCGTAAATATCATGGGTTTTCTTGCTGCTACAGGTAAATGTTTCTTTGGGTAACAAAAATGAATGATGATGCATGGCATCCCAAAGAAGCTCGGGTTCCACCATGGCATCGAGAATATCTTCATCCAAGTGGAAGCGATTATTCAAGGTTTACTAGGAGTGGGTCGAGTCTTGAGATGTAGACTTGGTTGTGCTAGTGGATGAACACGAATATGACTTGTCAGTTGAAGCTATAGAACCTAGAGAGGTTGACAAGTTGCAAATTGGATGGTTTTGCATCGTCGAAGTTGGTACTACCATTATGGTAGACTTTGCAGTCTCAACACCAAAAAATGATGAGCAGACTGCACGGATCATGGTTCCTATGGACAAGGAAATATTACATATATGATATTTTGTATTGTCAGCATTGGTGGTGGCAGAATCTCAGTTATAGGTGGTTGTTGCCCTTTTAGAGGAAGCTCTCTCTCTCTCATTTGTGTACGGGGGCAAGAGAAGCTTCTTTCGTGGGATGTTGGTGCTGAATCCTAAGCTGTAAAAATGTGTGTAACATAGGGCAAGCTTCATTGGTATGAGTAGCAGTGGTACAGATTCTGCATACTGGTCTCATGGTACCAAGTGTTGATGTCTGGTTACCATATGGAAGATATGACATGTTTTGGTGATATTGAAGGGTGTTCACGTAATAAGGGTTAAACCCTGTTGCTGGGATTCATTTTTCCTGGAATACGCATAGAATGGACCTTGATGCTTCATTCCTGGGGAAAGGTGAATGTCTTGATGGTTGGGTCTCTACTCTGGAAAAATCTAAATTCTCTGTGATAAATCTCCGTATGAATCTAACATTGGATGAAATTGAGAAAGATGTGAACAATGTTGCATATGATTGTTGTTGGCACAAATCTGGCCAATGTGATGCTTGTATCTTGATCTTGGTTGCTGGGTGATGTGAGGAACTATATACAATCGGTTAGATTCTCATAACATACGGTATTGGTTAATTAAATGTTCTAATGCATCACACAGAGCACATGTAAGTGATGGTGAGGTATGTTCCTGCTGAGGGCGCCTCCAACCATGGGTGGAGGTTGATGGACCTGTCAGATGAGAGGAGCAAGGGGCTTCTTCACTTATGACATAAAATATATTTTTGGAGCCATGACCTATGGAGAGCAATGGGGAATTGGGTTGAGTGAGTGTTACTAACTCATCTTTGTATTGAGCCACTTCAAGGAAGCTATGGGTATGATGCCCATACTCAGTGCAGATGGCACATGTGTGATTGGTGCATAATTTTTTAAAATGTGTGGGTAAATTATTCTTCTCAGTAGAGGTAAGATGGTTTAAAGGCTTTTGTGGGGCATGTAGCAGATCTTTTAGCCTCTTTAATTCGAGGCAATTATTGGTGGGGTGCCCTATGGTTTCGCACAAAGGGTAGGGTTGAGGGGTCTTAGAGAAGGAAGCACTTAGGGCTTCTGTATCTTTTCCTTTCTTATTATCCGTAAATTTCATATTGTGGATGCTTAAAATAAATACATTTCACTCCACATGCAAATTTTTAGTAATCTTGTATTTAAATTCAGACATGCATACGCTCTCAAGTTTTGCAAACTATTTCTCTTTGAAGCATTTGCATGAAGCATTAGTTTAATTTGGGAAATTAACATAGTTTGCACTTCATCTAGGCATTTTAGTATAGGAAGGCCCCAAGCCTCATTAACACTTACCTCCAACTTAAGTTGGTTGAATAAACTTTTAGGGACCCTCTACCCTTATTGACTCCTCATGGTGAGATCCAAACATTTGGGTGAGGATGAGGTATGAGGACTAGATTTCGATTGTAACTTTTCCTTAGCACTAGTTAATAAAATAAGCCAAGAACTCATTCCATCATATTTTCTTTGTTTGCAAAGATCTTAAATTTCTTTCTATCTTGATGGTTTAAAGTCTCACATGCAAATCTTATTTCAAGAGGCACTGGTGACCTTCCTGTAGAAGAAAATGACCTTCCCTCTGACTCAGGAAACTTATTGAAGACTCCCTCCAATCTTTGTTGAACCCTCTCATTGATGCTCAACTGGCTCAAACTCCTCCGTCACTGGAAACCATGCATTGGGAAGTTTTCATTTCCTTGACCCCTTTCTCATTTGATGTGTCTTCTTCAAGCCCCAACAATTTCCTCTTATAATTCTCTCACTGGAGCACCAACGACCAAGATCTAATCATGATTGATAGCTCAGACAATCTTAGACTTCATTAAATTACTTATGAGAAGTCTATAGAGAAAAAGTTTATTTCCTTAATTAATGTACTTTAATTAATCAATTTTCCTAAGTCATACTTAGAGAATTTTAATTATCCAGTCAATTATTTAGTTAAGGTGTTTCAGATGCATATCTCGTGAAACCATTTATCAGTATGGAGATCTCATGTTCCTTAGCCTCTTTGACACCTTAGAGACTAGAACACCTGTTTGAGAACACAATATCCAAAAACTAACAATTTCCAAGCTAGAACAATGTAATGTTCCACCAAATTTCCAGGACAATTAAACATATGGATGGGTAAACGTGTCTTGGTGATGTGTGGAGACATCACCCAAATTCTAGGTAACGTCATGGGAAGCGTGTATAAGTAACAATAAAATAAGGTGTGCTTAGATCATAGTATTCAAAAAGGCTATGTCAAACCGATAACTAGTCAGACAGGTCGGTTCATTAGCTAGCATGGTCAAATTGGTCATTAAACCTAGTTAGATGCCCTGGAGGGTTTGGGTTTCCTTCAAATTGACCATAAACCGACCGATTCATTACCAACTCAATCACAGACCCCATGGGATATGGTTTTTGGCATATGTGAGCCATTTTGACAGAAACCAAGGGTTATTTCCCTCCAAAAACAAGCCCCCCCAATCCTTTAAAAGCATGCCTCGCCTCTCCTTTTGCCTCACACATTTGAATCTTAGAAATTTTGGAAACCAATGTTAATGTTAAATTCTTAAGTTAAAGTGACATTTCCTTTATCCTTCATTTTCTTCCTTTTACTTAAATTTTGAACATTACCATGAAATGACATAGGATGTTTGAGAGTGGTTTTGGTCTCATTGGGTTTCATATGGAGAAAATAGAATTTTAGTTCTCATGAGATTGAGAAATATGATCTCAATGTATACTTTTTTTTATTAATGAAAATCATTTAGACCAGTTTACAAAAAAAATAATTTGATCCTTTCAAAAAGTTGAATTTTTAGATTTGTGGGTTTCCTATAATCCAATCAACCACCACAAAAAAAGGGAATTGAAAACATTTCTATTTTACAACACCTACTGGGATTTTTAGACTATCTTTCCTAGAAAATATTATAGCAATGAATTCTTTGCAACATTTCCAGAAATTAGTAGTAGATTCACACTTATAAAGGAAATTGGCATATTTCATTAATGAAATTTCCCATGTGGTATTTACAATATATTCCAACAAAAAATAAATCGAAGTAGTTAGGATAGAAAACCATAATATTACTTGACAATGTGTAATACAACAAAATTCTCTTCATTAATAACTCTTCCATACTCCCCCGGAGTATGTTGGAGAAAATATTTCCAACCACCTATTCTTGTCTACTAGGCATCACAATTTTTAGTTCAGGGGTCATAGTCAGTTTTAGTTCAGTGTAGTTTAATTGAGAGTTTCACTTCAGTCATTTATTACTATTGTCTCCTATGTAATATTATTTAACAATTACTGATTAATGTGAATATTGAGTGTGCTCCATTTCCTATTTTGAAATTATTATCTTCTCTTATTTCCGCCTCTACAATATTTGTCATGGTATTAGAGGATGAGGTTGCATAAGACTCCAATGAGAGTATCAGTTGAAATTTGTCTATGTTCATAGAGGAATAGCAAAGGTCGAGAAGAGCTCAAGGAGAAGAGCGAAGTGGTAGCACATCAGAACAAGCTGTCACGTGACAAGAAGAAGCAAACTACAATTTTTTTCTTTAAATTGTAGAGGATACCATCACAATCCCAAAGAAGAATACATGGACATTAATCTCACTTGTGGAGAGAGACAAGGTGCAATGATAGAGACAAACTTCCAAAAATATAATTTTCTTAGGTGAAATTGAACGCTTTTGTGTCAAAAGGTGGGACGACAAGTCAACACTGCAAATTCTACACAAACGTCACCATGCAACATTATCCAAGAGACCACACATGATGCACAAAAAACCAAAGGATCGAGGCATGCTTGACATTCGATTTTCGTTCATCATTTATTTCCTTCATATGAAAGTCGAGGATTTCTTTTAATTCAAATTTTCTTCGCTCACGATATTGTAAAACTTCCTTTTATAATATATTTGTCAAAAGAGGATATTCAAATTTCATTTCAAAAAGGGGACACAAAATATGAGTTGTGCTTACGAGAACGAAATTTTATAAAGTAAAATTCATGGCTTGAGTTTTGTTTTTTTTTTAAATGGGATACAAGAGTGATTTCCTTTTAAATGAAATAGTAAATGTTAATGGTGGAGTTTATTATATGCCTTGATTTTGTTTGAGTGGTGGAGTCTTTGAAGACACTCCCTCTCACATGTGAAAACTATAGTCTTTCCAACCATTGTTGATTTGTATAAAGATTTGAACGTAAATCCATTTAGGATTCCTGAGCTATCATTGTTGCATGCCACCACTATGTTGATACACAACCAACATTGTCAGAGACAGAGTTGACAGCTAAATTTGTTTCAAGCTATGAAACAAAGAAGCTAGACTCTATTTTAAGTTAATTGTTTTAGGAGTTTGCAAAGGTGTAACTGAGAGCTGAATGTTTTCATTGCAAGGAAGCAATAAGTTCTCATTCCAGAGAAGTCATTATCTTTGTAGGTTGATATGCTTGTTACATTGTAATAAGCCAATGCTCCACAAATGGGAAGGTCCAAGAGGCTAAAAAATTTGAAGCAACAACAAGAGTTATTTGAGGTTTATTTGAAAGATATAGAAGAAAAAAGGAAAAGGAATTCATTCACATTGAAATTCATAAAGGTATGTGTAGATGAAAACATTCTTCCCCTCAGTGCAGATGTAAAGACAACCAAGGAGGCATGGGATACCCTAGAGAGGATTTCTGGTGTAAGGGAGAGTATTCAAGATGAAGATGAAGGTGGATCTAACAAATGTACAACAAGATGAAGAATTTGATAAATCCCACTTCAAAGTGGATGAAAATGATGATGGTGTATTACCAACTATAGTGAAAAATTACACATATGCTTGTGAATCCCATTGTGCACAACCACAACTAGATGAAGATTTAGTGAATCTAGCGGCATAGTTTGTTGATGACATTGAAGTTGCTATTAACAAAGTAAATGGTTTGGTCCATCCAACGATTAAGATTGTTGATGTCAAGTTTAATCAAGAATAATTAGTCAATAATGAGTGGTTACACATGATGTAACAAAAAAATATCATGGATATGATGTTATTTTTTGAGAGAAGTGACAAGGGAAGAGAAGAAAGCACAAGAGGAGGAAGCTCTAATTACAAAGTAGGAAGACCATAATGATATGGTTTTGCATATGTTTTTAAACTTAACCTTGATTTTTGAGTGTGCACATGTTAGTAGCAACTAGGAATAAAATAGTATTCACTATATTTAACTTGACGATGATGACACGTGAAAACTTAGTGATACAACATAGACCATCCATAATGTATAAAACATACTATTCTTGATGAAACAACCTTCATGACAAGACTGCGCGAAGTGAGTGTGAAACATGTCTATATAATGAAAACAACTCATATGTACAAGATCTCCCTTGAAGAAAAACAACATTCCCTTTGCGTGACAAACAACAATCCATATGCCCAAAGATGACACATGCTACATAAAGACGAGAATATGAACAACTCTTAAGATCAAGGAGGGGAAGCTTGAGATCATCAGCTTACAAACAAGTGACCAAGGATGATCGATCCCAGGATCCAAGGTAGGCTTCAAAATTTGCAAGTGAGCCAAAATTTTGGAGGGTGGTTGTAGCTGCTACAACATTAGTGACACATTGATAGAACTCCAGCTCTCTGCATGGACCTTGTTTCGTGAGAAGTGAGTCTAACCCTTCTGGAAGTGTTGTTCGATTCTTTGATCGCGATGGCTTTCGCACTAACTTGTGTAAAATATGTAGTCCCTACTATTCTCTTAATCGGTCAGCACACATTCCAAGCCAAGTCAAATTAGTTGTTTCGATTGGGGATGAGGGGTATATTGATGCACAAGTAATATAAATGTCAATTTTTAAGTTTCATTTCTGGAGTTTCTCCACTACCAGCAGACCTGGACAACACCCCGACAAAGTCATGCAGGAACATAAGCATTGCTCGACTTCCAGTGAGCCTGGTCAATAACCCAACAGAGTTACTTGGATAACCTCTCTCTGCAGGAAGCCTTTCTCTTCCTTTTCCTTATTTGTTTTTTGTTTTTTTCATATTTTCAAAGAATTGTGCATAGGAACGTATTTATTTTAGAGGTGGAAGAGGGATCCCGACTTATTGAGAGAAGAAGAGGTTGTTCCTTCAACGATGTATGTTATATATACCTCTGACATAGTTTTTAAGGTTTTCCCCCTCACGTTACTCTACTTGATGTAGCTGAAAAGGGTTAACTTAAAAGAACAGACTATAGTAGGCAATACTAGTTAACAGTGCAAGCATTATGTTTTCACCAAGACTCACTTTGAATAGAATGTACTTTCCATAAAGGAATCATTGAATGAAGAAAACAAGCTCTTAATAAAGAGTGAATACAATAGATAACTAGATGTTGATAGTTGTACAAGTCCTCTTAGATTTTTCTAGACTGTCTCGAGAGCCAAACACAGTTTCATGAGCGGCTATATTATGGGTAAAAGCAAGAAAAGAAATAAAAAGCAAAAATCAGAAGGAAATCAAAAGAAAAAAGGAAAGAAAAGAAAACGTGCAAACAAAAAAGTAAGGCAAAGGAAGAAAGAAAAGACTCCTCCTACTCCTATGCTAAACAGTACATGGGCCTACTCACGTAAAGTGATATTTCCAATGAAGCCACTGGTGCATTGGCTGGCCCATGTTGGTGAAGGCATGGTAAACGAGAAATATATATGTGTAAAATAGTGAACAAGAAAGATATAACAATGAATACCAAAACGCTCTGAGTTCTAAAGCATGCACAAAAAAGAAAATAGTGAATGCACAAGGAAACAAAATTTCAGATATACCATGGTGTTGCGACGTACTGCGTGCAGACGGTAAACATACAAACCTTTTGGATTGTGACATACGAATAAACATGAGAAAGAAATACAGCTTATGATTTGCAAGCGTGCTCATTGTGTAAGATTCCTCCAAGGCATGAGCGACGGGATCTTGTGATTCAAGTGCAGGAATCAAAATATGTGTATGGGATTGATCTTCAATACATACAGACGAGTGATGAGGAGGCTTCAGCATTTAAAAAAATTTCTGATTGGAAATGGAACTAACCTCAGGACATCGAGGGCTTGACATAACCATAAGCTCATGTTGAAGTGCTTCGACAACTTGTGGGGTTTCCACTTCATCAATAAATAGATCATCGAAGACCAATGGCTTAGAAATGTTAACAATGAGTGAATCAACATCGTGATCAAATGAAGAAGTAGAGAGATCATGACAACTATGATAAAAAAATTCAGCATTTTCATTGGCATCCTCAGATCTGATGAACCATGCAAAGGGGTTAACTGGAAACAAGGATGTTCACCCTCTATGTTTTCAAAAATGAAAGATGACAAATGGGATGCATTTTCATAGGAAGATGTGTCCTCTCCACAATGTAATGGCAGGCTAAAATTTGATGTGTCCTGTGAATGATTGGAAGTACACACATCTGGAGATGAGTTTTCACAAGGAAAATTAAAAGTGGTAGAATCATAATATATGTTAGGATAGAGCGGATGAAGTGTGTGTGGAAGGGAGTCATCATTCACCGCAGGTTCTTCTTTAGATTATCACACACACTCATCATGAATGATAGCTTAGGTTGGATTCACCACACCAACTCCATTGATAAATTGATCCTCCTGAACACAAGATGTGGAGTCCAAAACGAGAGAACACAATGTAGTACAATTTGGAGGAACGATGTAACGCGGGGATGGAGGCTGAGGGAACAAGTTCACGTGACAACCAGTAGGATTTCAAGCGAAATATGCATAGACATTGAGAGTAGGTGGGGTGGGAGGTTGTGACAGTTCAACAGATGTGCGCGCACCTTCTCCAACCTCGCACTGTGGAGCTAAAGCTGTCTGATTAGAAGAGGACAGATAGTCACTTGTGACAGTGACCTTTTTTGTCTTAGATTTGATAGCTCTAACACTGAGGTATGCTGGGAGGGGTTTGAATGATTCTAAGAATTGCATATTTTCGGATAGGTATAGAAGATACTTAAATATTCCATCGATAAATTCCCAATCAATTTCATCTTTAAGAAATAAATATGCAAGATTACAAAAGCGTCCATGAAATTGCTCAATGGATTCATTAGGTTCTTTTTGTAATTTCAGAATTTCTTTTTTGAGTGCTTTACAGTCAAAATTATTCAAAGCACAGGCTATCTCTACGATCAACTGATGGAAAGAGTAAATAGATTTCTCAGGCATTGTGGCACACCATAGCAGTGGGTGCCTTCAAAGCGTGAATGTGAACAACGCGTAGGTCATGTAATCTTCACATATTTCATGCCTTTCATAGGAGCCTATGACAACAACTGTGTGCCTAAGAAAGGTTGCTTCACCGTCACCATCGTATGTGTTACCTGACAAGTCATTCCAGAGCTCCTCCGACATTCTAAATTCCTTTCCATAAGACATACATTTTGGAAGAGGAATTTTGTGGTTAGTCATGATAAGTATGTGAATAGTGAAAATAGATTGTGAGGTCTCAGCATGTTATCTGACCCTCCTTATAGTGCAGAAATGTTGACAGTGACGGACCTGCCAACATTTAGGGATCTCCCTGGTACGAAGTCTAAACTAGACCTCACACTGTTTAGTGTAGGAGTCCCATCTGGTATAATGGCCTGGTTGCCATTATCTTAAAGATATGCCTTAGCTCTTGCTTGTCAGCACATGAGAGTGGTATAATTAGTCTTCAAACAACAAGGTTTGTGTGCCTAGTCAGTACTTAGTTTAGCTTATATCTAAGTTATTTCACTATAGAGGGAGAGGGTGAGAGGGAGTCTCAAGTCAAAAGGGAATAGTCCCAACTCAGTTAGAGATTTACAACATAGCAGGATTTGCATAGCTTCCGGTGGAGTAGTAAACATAGATGCAGAAGCCATAAACACTAAGGTCAATGAATAACACGTATAAAACCCAGTGGAGTAGTCCACACCGATGCGACGATTGTTAAAATAAATATACAAAACTGAATTTGTCTAGTATTCGACAGAGTACTCCACATGGACGAGATAGCTATATAAACCATTACAACACATCTTCAACAATATACACACTAGAATAATCGAAGTAGTTCAATTATCCTAGTACAAATTAAGAAAACATGCATTACAAGTGTTTAAATAATAGTCTTACAAAAGAATACAGCACATGCACGAAAACATGTTGGCCTATGACAGGCTTTTGAATTAAGCAAAAGTTCCAAGACACATCCATACACCATACATCACAAGCCCCAATAGTGGAGCATTGGAGCCACTGCTTGCTCCTCAAAGAAAATGTTACAGACTCTCAAGGCTATGTGAGAGAACCCAAGGTGAAAATTATTTTGCATGTACCAATGTGGGGGTATATATATCCAAGAGTAAAATTGACCCTTGTGACTGTTTGACTTCCCTCATGATTGTTTGGCTTACATGACACTTCGACTTACATGATAGTTTGACTTCATCTATGGGTCTCTTGGACTTCCACGTTACATTACATTGATTACACAAGTATGACCCAAAGTAGTGATGTGGCTGAGGGGAATCATGACACAACTCGACATGAGACTACTGTTATGTACATGCTGCCTATGTTGTTCGTGTCAAGCTATTGTGCTGCTGAGTGGTGAGTGTGCTTGTGGTGTACCATAGCTTAACCTCTGCATGGAAAAGTGCACAGAGTCTTCAATGGTCTTGTTTTTATCTTGATGGTTCATGCATGTCGATGTGTCTCCTTCACTTTCTACTTGGTATGCTTCATGTGTTCTTCCAACCATGAGCAATTCTTCTAGCATATGCTCCTTGTTCATCCCATTCGTCATCATGCCATGATTCATCTATGTACCTATTTTTGTAATTATTCATGACGCGATGACATCAAATCCAAAAGTCCCCTAGTCTAGCATGATGCATTGTATTTCTTTTTTGTGTGCAGGTGGCTACGATGCGAGGCTTTGGTACACTGTTGGGAAAATCTGTGCAGAGCTCACTAGGAAGTTGGGATGAAAAGTTCGGTACAATGGTGACATTGACGGGATATTCCTAAGCTGGGAGGATAAATTGCGTATTTTTTTCAGGGAGGGTAGTGCAGGCAGTACGAAGTACTAGCAGTGAAAACTACATAGTTCTCCAGAGGAGGCCGAGATGGGGTTGCAAGAGCTTGTTGGTGAGAATTGCACAGTTCTGGGAGGAAGTCAAGAAGGGCATCACTTTGCAGTTCTTGGGGTGAGTGGAGTGCAGAGTAGCAGGTCAACTGTCAATGAAAATTGTGTAAGTTTCAGGAGGTGTGGAGAGCGTGCCAATAGGGGGACTACCTGGAAGAACTGCACAATTTCTTGGGACAAGTGTAGTCAGAGGCAGTGGGTGTCTGTCCCTCATGTCTGCATAGTTTCTTCAGGCAGTGCAGGCAGGATGGCTGGACAGCTACTAAGCAATTTTGGAGATTAGTGCAGCCCTAGTTCACTGCTCAAGTCAAATTTTCTAGTTGACTAGTGGGAGGCTTGATAGATAGTATTGTGGGAAGAACTAACTCAAATGGCTTCTTGGGAAATTTTTGTGCTATTCTAGGTGACAGTTAGTTGGGTTAATTATATAATTGCGCAATGCAGACTACTCGGAGGTCTGCCTCAAGCTTTGCTTAGTTCTGGACAACAGTGCTCAGTCACTGAAGGATGAGACTGTGTAGTGCAACTCAGTGGAGGTCTGGGTGATGGAGGGTGGTTTGGTCAACAGATCTTTGGAAAAATGGTTGTGTGTGAGTGAGTGAACTCATGTATACATGACCTTATGAATACACACTCAACATGACTCGAAGACAAGACACCTCAAACCATCAAGACAACATGCCTTAGTGTGCCTGTCTAAAGGATGAGAACGACAAGTGTGACACTTGAGATAGATCATTGAACGACCGTGACAACACTCGTGCGACATCATTTACAACTTTGTGTGTGAGTGCAATAGATGTTTACCTAGAGGAAACAACTCATAAACACAAAGACAAACCTTCAACATCACTAAGACAAGGTCACAAGCATGACATGGAAATCAAAATGCTGAAGATGATAGTTGGTCAAGCAAGTGAAAACGAAGCAAGACATGTATAGGAAACTCATGAAAAGACTTTCTTTTGTTTGCACGCATGCATGTTATTGTATATGACAGTGAAAAGTAGTCCTGCAAAGTCAATTAAGAGGTGTACCTCAAAAGGTGTTCTTTACTTACCATACTTACCCTTGAGATAATCATGCATCTGACAGAGATTTCATGCGGTCCTGATGTTTTTCCATCACTTAGTCTCTTGTTCCTTCTCATCAACTCCTTGGATATCATCTCATCATGTCACCTTTTCTGGTAGTCATTGATAGATAGATCAACTATGTTTCTGTGGGAAGTGACTTCTCTCGGGATGAAGCCCTACGAGGCCCATCTGCACAGTGTCTGAAATTAAGACAGATAGGGTAACTTGGATAACACTGCGCAGTTTTGAGGGATAGAACACTTCTGTGGGATGGAGTCCTGGGAGGACACCTATGCACAATTTCTAAGTGGAGTGCAGCCTAGGTAGCTAAGAGGAAATACTATGTAGTTTCTAGATGCAAGACACTGCTATGGTATGGGTTCCAAGAGGACGCATCTGTGCAGTTTCAGGTTGCAAGGTAGATTGAGTAGATGAGTGACAAGACTATGGAGTTTATGGATATGGTGTGTTTCGCCTAGGGAAAGGATAGTGGATGAAACCACTGTGCAGTTTTGGATGCCAAGGGAGGCTCGTGTCTCAGTGGATTGCGGAGTTCCAAAAGGAAAGGGAGAAAGCTTGAGGGTTGCATAAGCATAGTGCATAGATCTGGGAAGCTGGAAGAGGCTAGGTTTCTTGGGGCATGACCTAAGTGTGAGATCAGTGAAACATATGTAAATAGTGATAGGACTCGACTATGATCACCCATGAACACTCAGTGATACAACGTAGACCATCCAGAACGTATAAAACATACTCTGCTTGATGCAACAAACTTCACGACAAGAGTGCATGAAGTGAGTGGGAAACAAGTCTATGTAGTGAAAACAACTCATACGTACAAGATGTCCCTTGAAGCAAAACAACATTCCCTTTGCATGAAAAACAAAAATCGGTATGCCCAAAGATTACACATGTTGCATAAAGATGAGAACATGAACAATGCTTAAGATCAAGGAGGGAAAGCTTGAGATCATCAGCTTACCAACAAGAGACCAAGGACGATCGATTGCAAGATCCAAGGTAAGCTCCATAATTTGCATGTAAGCCAAAATTTTGGAGGGTGGTTATAGTCGCTACAACATGAACTTATGATAAGTGTTTGTTATATTTGAATGTTTTACATAATTTGAATGTTAGTTATATTTAAATATTATATTTTTCTCTACCATTACACCTCTCTTAACTAATTTCTCCTCTATATCATAAACTTTTGTTTGGAAAAAAACATTTCATACTTTTAAAATTGTCTCACATAGTCAATGTCAATCAATTTTAGTTCAAACAAGTAGTTTCTATGAAGTTTATTATCTCATACAAAATTAATGTTGCATAATATTGTAACTTATACGAATTGTATTAACCTATATTAATTATATATTACTACAAATGGCTTTAAGGCATTAAGCTTACATAACTTTATTGTTTAATAATAAGCACATAGTACAAATGGCTAGATTGATAATACACATATTAATATTTCCTCACAAATGGTTAAAGGATGAATATCTCACATAAAATTACATATATTTGGATATTTGTTTTACCTATTGTTGTTTCTAAAGATGTTGTTGAGAAATGAACAAGGCCAAGGTACCTTATGGAGGAAAATTTCATGCTTGCTTTAGCCCTAAAGCTAAACCTTGGGACAGATGTTGAAATTCTCAAATATATTCAATTTCTCGATGACTAGTATCAAAATAAGAGTAGCTCTCTTATTAAAATTCAATCCTATATTTCAATGATTGTGGGTGCTTAGAAAAAAAATCTCGACAAAATTTGCAATCTAGTGACAACAAAGCTATTCTAAATATTCAAGCCAAGGTCTCTTCATTGGCATCCATTATCCTTTGTTGTTGAAATATAAAGTTGGTATGATGAAATATATCCAAGTGTAAAGATGACTAATGTCTCAATAACCAATCAGAATGGCACGAAAAGCCTTCTAACCTAAGGAATACATTGAAATATCAAGCACGCTCAGGAGGGTGATAGTCATAAACTTTTACCGAAAAGAAAAAATACATATTGACAAATTCAGCTGAATCTAATTGCATGTTAGAAGACATATTATACAAGCTTCACACTAAAGTTCATAGTTCAACAATACCTATAAAGATTTAAATAACCTTAATTTATGAGGTGAACATTATTTTACACTAAATATATTCAAAGGTTGTACCAGATCCCAAAGTACTAATAGATAAACACCTGACTAAGAATATTTTAAGCAAACTAGAGAATAACATGCATTTGCATTAATTCGATGCTTGACATAATATTCAAAAAATGGTATAAAGATAACAGCAAAATAAGGTATACATCTTTTTTCTTCATAATCAAAACAAATTTATCTAGAAGTTCGTAGATACTGAGAAGAAAATATCTCTGATTTATTAAGAAAACATGAAAAAATGATAGAAAGACAAATTTATAGCATCAAAGGTGAATCCTTTGATACATTCCCCAATATTTAAAACTTACAATTCCTTTTTGGGATATAAATAAAAACTCTTTAAGCCTTACAATTCCTTTTTGGGCTACAGAGAAAAACTCATCCTATAAGCTGCAAAATTCCAACTCGTTCATGGTATTCTTTTTTATTATTTATACATTCTTGCATGTTAACATTCATCTCGTCCTTGTGCAATTGCTTTCTAAATATTAAAAGGAGGATTGTAAAAGTGTGAAATCTTGCATTATGTGTGCCACTCCTCCTAAATAATATGGGAACTTACTTTTATTTAGTTTCCCTGAATCCGTTATAGTTTGGTAACCTGCTAGTGGTTCCTCTTTGAACAAATTTAGGCATGTTTTGGTGTTTTTAATGCCTTCTCAATGAACTATCACCAATCAATATCTATAAGCTATCAAATGCAAGTTTTCATGACCCTTTACAAAATAGAAATTTGTGTGATTGATGAATGCCAACTGTCATGGCCTTTTGCAGAATATAAAGTTTTGTAATTAAGGAAAACCCATGATATATTTATTGACTACTGTATATGTATTTTCTTAGTAATTTGGACAAATCATCTTCATACCTTGCATCTATTTTCAAGTTCATAACACATCCACCAATAAATTAATTTTGCAAACATTTATACTTAATAAATGCATTAAAGTTTATTTTGATTTTGGTTTAAGAAATGCCCTTTGAGGTAACTTGCATTGATTCCTTTTTTAAAATTTGTAATTCATACTCACATCCATTTTCCAATTGTACAAAACATCTCCAACATTCATACAGAAGGGGAAACATGTCATGATTAATCCTTGCTCACATGAAAGAGATAATAGTTGAACCGATTCATCAAGTAATGATGTGTATCCTAGAACTACCATATTGAAACTTGAAGTATTATACTACAGTGTGCTTCTTTACAACTTCACCTACTCAAAAGTCATTAAGAGGTTAAAATCCATTTCATAACAACTAGTTTATAAAATGGATGCAGGATAGAACTCTACTTCCCAAAATATGTACACTCAATATTCCTTCCTGGACACTCTTTTCTTCCACCTTAAACTAGCAATTCTACGCAATCTAAGGTATGATTATAGACAATTTCATGGTACATTACATGAAAAAATATATGTGCAATATCCTACTTACACATGCAACTCTATTCACAATGCACAATAGTAATAACAAACTTTCATATCTCATATTTATAAAATTTTGATGTTATGCCAAAAGTTGCCAGAAATTACAAGAATGCATGGGTTTCCCACTTATTACCATTAGAAATATCACGTTCAAGGTTTTCCTTGGAAATATATTTATCTATAATGCTTTTGTATTTCTCTTTTATATTGTTTCTCTTTTATACTGAAGGAAAAAACTACATATTCAACATGTAAAGTATGATCTTTCTTTCTTCCTTCTTCCAATTTTTCTTCCATGGATAAGTAGCTAGCACACCAGCAATATCAATGCTTATTCTAGTATTAATTTGAATTGAAATCCTATTTCCAAACACAATTATTGAGATGCCAATAACAAATAACTACTTCATGTCATTTCCATCAACATGTGTAAGTGGTAGAAATTTTTACAACTATCTATTTCTTGTGACTCTTTACATGAAGATTGGAAATATTCTAGATGAATTCTTAGAATATGTAGATGGAAACACAATTTGATAATGAAAAAAGTAAGAGAATGATCATGTGTAATTTTCCTTATGCTTGAAGTCTCAATCTTTAAATTTGAAAACCCAATTGGCCTGTAATGTTTGAACTACAGGAACCATTCTAAATCACACCACTAATTCAACACATATAATGAAGCTTGCAATAACTAGGATGTAGTATAAAATGAGCATATTCCCTTTGAAATATATTTTAGGTAACTTCCTAAATCATAAATGATACCACAATTACAGTAATAAATAGTGTGGTAGTTTCCTTGGACTACGAGAACACTTATTTTCATTTTTTCCTCTACTATCAAACATGGTATTTACAGAATTCTTGTGCTCAAATTCCAATAAAACAAAATAGTAAATCTAAGGCTTGGAAGCCATAAAACCTACGCCCTCTATACGAATAGAAATTCTCTTCTTCACACCAATAGGATATTGAGTCAAATGATGACATGCTTTCCTTGGAAGAGGCCCCAACCTCGGATCTTCAAAATCATCATGCAGAGAGTAAAGAGAACCAAATTTCAGCAAATCGAAAAAATAAACATTAACACTACATCATTGGGAGTGATCAAGTGATGCCACGGATTGGCCTACTCAGACTCAGCTAGTGTTGGTTACTCCTCCGTTGCAAGGATGGGTGAAAGTGGCCAAAAGGAAAGGATATAAAATTACATCTGTAATACGAGCTATTGTGGTTGAGGAGACTCTACGGGATTGTATTCACTACTTGAAATATAATACAACAATCTTTTGGGTAAAGCATGATGTTGTTCTTCTCCTTCCATGTGTGGTAAATTCTTGACTTGTTGTTATGCTTCTATTTATTTCCTCATCTCATTATTTCTTTGAGGCTTATTCCAAGTTATGTTAGTATGGAACTACCTCATATTAGCATAAGAATCAATTATTTTCTTTAGAAAAATAAATATTGTAGTGGATAATAGATGCATCTCTAGGAATTCTATCCACTTCACTTATTTAATTTCATGTCGATTTAATGATTTTTGGTGAATTTTTGTAGGTGAATCATTATTTGGTGAAGATTTTAAGCGTGAGGGGAAATTCTCAGAGGAATCAACCCATTCTTGAAAAATATTCAAGGAGAACCCGCATGTTTTGAATTCCAAAGTCTCATCTATATCTTATTTGTGTCTTGTAGAGATTCTTTCAAGTTTCTTAAATCTTTTATTTCTTGCATCAAAATATCAAACTTGGAGAAATTTATTTTTTACGTATTGTACTTCATTTATCAATATTTGGCTATTTCAAAGAACTAATTCTTGGCTAGTGAGAGAGGAGAGCTTTCTCATACTCTTTGGCCTAGCCTCTTGTTGATTATTTTTGTAACATACTTTGTAGTTACTTTGAGCTAACATCTTTTATTATAGATTTTTTTAAACCTATTTTCTTGCAGCTATTTGCGGGATTCATCATCGGAGAATTACTTCCAAGTTTGCATGCAGGATCTTAGGGCTCATATTTAGTGATTACATCCACCTTTAGGCCAGATTCATCTTGGATAAGGCCATGTTCTTCTTGAGGAAGGTTGAGTTCATTTTGGCCATCTCTCGCTCTCTCTTGGCCGTGGCCATAGAGGAGGCTTATCTTCACTTTTTCTTTTTAAAAAAATCTGCATTTTGTTGAGCCTTTGTGGGCCTCAAATTAAATAAATCTTCAGAGGGGAAAAGTATATGGTTTGGTTCCAATTTGTTAAGACTTTCCTTGGATTTAAGAGAAGACTTCATTATATCCCTATCTCTCCACCATTTGGAGAGGCTTGGTGGCTTGACCTTGTTGGTTTATTTTGTTCTTCATGCATATCATCTCATTGAGAAATTAACACAACATGCATCACACTCATTTTCCATGTAGTTTATTTTAACTTACTACATGTTTTAAATCCATAACAAGTTCAAATTTTTTGCATGAAAGCACTTTTTACTTAATATTAATTGGCTTTAGCATAGTTCCAACTTTACTTATGCTTCACCATTAAGCACATTTTACATGCATCAAGTATTTGGACAAATTTTCTCCATAAAATAACATTTTATTTCATGTCAAGCAAGTACATCTCAAGTAGAAGTTAATTCTCATTGTTTGGTTAATTTATTTACATGCCCCAAGCATCACTAAAACTTACCTTCAATTTAAGTTGGTTGAATAGACTTTTAGGGACCCTGTACCTGTATTGAATCCTCATTATGAGATCCAAATATTTGGGTGAGGATAAGGTCTAAGGACTAGAGTTCAATTGTAACTCTACCTTAGCCTAATTAATAAAATAATCCAAGAACTCATTCCATCACATTTTCTTTGTTTGCAAAGTTCTTAAATTTCTTTCTATCTTGATGGTTTAAAGTCTCACATGCAAATCTTATTTCAAGAGGCACTTTAGATGCAAGCATTTTAATCTCTTTTAATTTTTCAACAAGTTTAATTTTCTTGTACTTGTAAATTGACTCATCTTTTGGTTTAATTCTTTATTGTGATGAATGGTTGATATCACTTTCAAGTACTATTATTTTGGTTTGCAAACTTAATTGCATGTTATCATCATGGTCTAACATTTGAGTCATTTTTGTATCCTTTGAGCAATATAGTTTCCATGCTTTGATTTGCAGACTTATTCATCTTGAAAGAATTTATAATATCTTGTGCTAACAATTTAGTGTTTCACTTTTCAGGTTTATTTTGGCTTTCAAGATATTGGGCTTGAGGGAACTCTGCCATTTTGTACTTTCATGCCTTCTTAATATACTCAAGACTTTGGGGCTATCTGGTTGGTTTTCTCTTGGCATTATGAGGTGATGTCCTTTCATACTACTTCTATTGTGTTTAATTTCTTTCACATGTTCAATCAATATTAGTTTATGCTTTCCATCTTTCTTAGATTGATGTGTGCAATCTATCTTGCACATATCACTAATTTAGAGTAGTATTCTAGGGATAAGCTTGCCAATTCATTTTAGGAGGAATGAATGGTTTATCTTCTTCATTATATTTCTCTAACCTTGTGCAAACTAATACGTGTTTAAGTGTGTAGGAAATATATTTTGTATTGTGTGTAGGAAGAAGTGGGAGAAATCTCAATTAGATCAACTCACTCCTAGAGTCACAACGATCCAAGACTCAGCCATTTTTTCGCTCGAATTTTTCCATTCAATGAAGAGAAAAGGGGATTTTTCTTAGTCTATAGCTACTTGATCATCCATTTAAAATTCAAAATAATTCTTTGGTTCTAGTTCTTTCAAAGTTATATCTCCTATTCAAGAGCAATTTCTAAAGCTAGACAAGTACGGGAGTTCACTCCCATTACTTGAGCTAGTACTTTGTAAATTAAATTCAAAGTTTAGTTTTAGTTTATATTTGCTAATTTTACACTAACAATTCATATTTTTTTTTGTGTTTTGTAGCCCATAGGCTAGAGCATTGGGCAGCAAGGAGCTTGAGGAGAATCTTTGAAAAACTACTCACTCGTTTGTATGCAGGACCCCCTCACGCTGTCCTTGGGAGAGAGTTGCAAAATCATCTAGGTCATGGGCCTTTTGAGCCTTGTGAAACTCTTTTGGAGAGTTTTTTTCCATCTTAAATTTTTTTGTTGTTATATTCTTGGGGAGAGAGTTTAGCTTTGTTAGAGTCCCATCTTTGTAAAGATCTCTGTCGTATTGTGGGTTGCCCTCTTAGAGGCATTTTTACTCACTTTAAGCGCTAATAAAAGATAAAAAAAATTGTTGGAGGGAGCTTGGGATTTTTCCCATGGAATCCCCCTTCCTCATTTAGAGGAGGGATTATTGTGGGTGGCCAAATCTTGCTTTTAGTTTTTTCTTAGATTTCTAGCTTTTAAATTTCATATTGTGCATGCTGAAAATCAATACATTTCACTCCACATGCAAATTTTTACTAATATTGTATTTAAATTCCCACATGCATATGCTCTCAAGTTTTGCAAACTATTTCTCTTTGAAGCATTTGCATGAAGCATTAGTTTAATTTGGGAAATTAACACAATTTGCACTTCATCTAGGCATTTTAGTATAGGAAAGCCCCAAGCCTCATTAAAACTTACCTCCAACTTAAGTTGGTTGAATAAACTTTTAGGGACCCTCTACCTCTATTGAGTCCTCATGGTGAGATCCGAACATTTGGGTGAGGATGAGGTCTGAGGACTAGATTTCAATTGTAACTTTTCCTTAGAACTAATTAATAAAATAAGCCAAGAACTCATTCCATCATATTTGCTTTTTTTGCAAAGTTCTTAAATTTCTCTCTATCTTGATGGTTTAAAGTCTCATATGCAAATCTTATTTCAAGAGGCACTGGTATGACCCTCCTGTAGCAGAAAATGACCTTCCCTTTGACTTAGGAAATCTATGGAAATCTCCCTCCAATTATTGTTGAACCCTCTCATTGATGCTCAACTGTCTCAAAATCCTCCGTCACTGGAAACCGTGCATTGGGAAGTTTGCATTTCCTTGACCCCATGCTCATTTGATGTGTCTTCTTCAAGCCCCAACAACTTCCTCTTATAATTCTCTCACTGGAGCACCAACGGCCAAGACCTAATAGTGATTGATAGCTCAGATAATCTTAGACTTGGTCAAATTACTTTTGAGAAGTCCCTAGAGAAAAAGTTGATTTCTTTAATTAATGTACTTTAATTAATCAATTTTCCTAATTCAGAGTTAGGAAATTTTAATTATCCAGTCAATTTATCTAGTTAAGGTGTTTCAGATGCATATCTCATGAAACCATTTATCGGTATGGAGATTTCATGTTCCTTAGCCTCTTTGACACCTTAGACACTAGAACACCTGTTTGAGAACACAATATCCAAAAACTAACAATTTCCAAGCTAGAACAATGTAATTCTCCACCAAATTTCTAGGAAAATTAAAGATATGGATGGGTAAACGTGTTTGGGTGATGTGTGGAGACATCACCCAAATTTTAGGTAACATCATGGGAATCATTGTGGACAAAATTTTATTTTTATTTTTATTTTTTTTATTTTTTCGGGGTCGGTTTAAACCACATATAAAGGGATCATGAATAAGTAAGAATAAAATAAGGTGTGTTTAGATCATAGTATTCAAAATGGCCTTGTCAAATTGATAACTAGTCAGATCGGCCAGTTCATTAGCTGGCATGGTCGAATTGGTTATTAAACCTACTTAGATGCCTTGGAGGGCTTGGGTTTCCTTCAAATTGACCATAAACTGACCAGTTCATTACCAAATCAATGACAGACCCCATGGAATATGGTTTTTGGCATACGTGAGTAGTTCTCACGAAAACTAGGGGCTATTTCCCTCCAAAAACAACCCCCCCAATCCTTTAAAATCATGCCTCACCTCTCCTTTGCCTCACACATTTGAATATTAGCAATTTTGGAAACCAATGGTAATATTAAATTCTTAAGTTAAGGTGACATTTCCTTTATCTTTAATTTTCATCCTTTTACTTAAATTTTTAACATTACCATGAAATGACTTAGGATGTTTGAGAGTGGTTTCAGTCTCATTGGGTTTCATATGGAGAAAATATAATTTTAGATCTCATGAGATTGAGAAATATGATCTCAATGTATACTTTTTTTTATTAATGAAAATCCTTTACACCAGTTTACAAAAGAAATAATTTGATAATTTCAAAAAGTTGAATGTTCACATGTGTGGGTTTCCTATAATCCAATTAACCACCACACAAAAAGGGAATTGAAAACATTGCTATTTTACAAAACCTACTGATATTTTTAGCCTATCTTTCCTAGAAAATATTATAGCAATGAATTCTTTGCAACATTTCCAAAAATTAGTAGAAGATTCACACTTATAAAGGAAATTGGCACATTTCATTATTGAAACGTTGCATGTGGCATTTACAATATATTCCAACAGAAAATAAATCAAAGTAGTTAACATAGAAAACCATAATATTACTTCACAATGTGTAATACAACAACTTTCTCTTCATTAATAACTCTTCCATACTCGCCCAGAGTATGTTGGACAAAATATTTCCAACCACCTGTTCTTGTCTACTAGGCATCACAATTTTTAGTCCAGGTGTCATAGTCAGTTTTAGTTCAGTATAGTTTAGTTGAGAGATTCACTTCAGTCATTTATTACTATTGTCTTCTATGTAATATTATTTAACAATTACTGAGTAATGTGAATATTGAGTGTGCTCCATTTCTTATTTTGAAATTATTATCTTCTCTTATTTTCATCTCTGCAATATTTGTCATGGCATTAGAGGATGAGGTTGCATAATACTCCAAGTAGAGTACCAGTTGAAATTTGTCTATGTTCCTAGAGAAATAGCAAAGGTCGAGAAGATCTCAAGGACAAGGGCGAAGTGGTAGCCCAACAGAACGAGTTGTCACGTGACAAGAAGAAGCCAACTGCAATTTTTTTTTTAAATTGCAGAGGATACCATCACAATCCCAAAGAAGAATACATGGATATTAATCGCACGCATGCAGAGAGATAAGGTCCAATGAGAGAGACAAACTTCCAAAACTATAATTTTCATAGGTGAAATTGTACGCTTTTTTGTCAAAAGGTGGGACAACAAGTCAACAATGCAAATTTTGCATGAAAGTCACCATGCAACATTATCCAAGAGACCACACATGATGCACAAAAAGCCAAAGGATCGAGGCATGCTTGTCATTTGATTTTCATTCATCATTCATTTCCTTCATATGAAACTCGACTATTTCTTTTAACTCAAATTTTTTTCGCCAACGATATTGTAAAACTTCCTTTTATAATATATTTGTTAGAAGAGGATATTCAAATTTCATTTCGAAAAGGGGACACAAAATATGAGTTGTGCTTATGAGAATGAAATTTTATAAAGTAAAATTCATGGCTTGAGTTTTGTTTTTTTTAAATGGGATACATGAATGATTTCCTTTTAAACGAAATAGTAAATGTTAATGGTGGAGTTTATTATATGCCTTGAGTTTATTTGAGTAGTGGAGTCTTTGAAGACACTCCCTCTCACACGTGAAAACTATAGTCTTTCCAACCATTGTTGATTTGTATAAAGATTTGAAGGTAAATCCATTTAGGATTCTTGAGCTATCATTGTTGCATGCCACCACTGCGTTGATCCATAACCAACATTGTCAAAGACAGAATTGACAGATAAATTTGTTTCAAGCTATGAAACAAAGAAGCTGCACCCTATTTTAAGTTAATTGTTTTAAGAGTTTGCAAAGGTGTAACTGAGAGCCAAATGTTTTCATTGCAAAGAAGCCATAAGTTTTCATTGCAGAGAATTTGCTATCTTTGTAGGTTGATATGCTTGTTGCCTTGTAATCAGCCAATGCTCAACAAATGGGGAAATCAAAGAGGCTGAAAAATTTGAAGCAACAACAAGAGTTATTTGAGGTTTATTTGAAAGAGATGGAAGACAAAATGAAAAGGAATTCATTCACATTGAAATTCATAAATGGATGCGTATATGACAACATTCTTCCCCTCATTGCATATGTAAAGACAACCAAGGAGGCATGGGATACCCTATAGAGGATTTTTGGTGTAAGCGAGAGTATTCAAGTTGAAGATGAAGGTGGATCTATACAGAAAATCTACAACAAGATGAAGAATTTGATAAATCCCACTTCAAAGTTGATGACAATGATGATGGTGTATTACCAAATGCAGTGAAAAATCACACATATGCTTGTGAATCCCGTTGTGCACAACCACAACTAGATGAAGATTTAGTGAATCTAGGGAGATAGTTTGCTGATGATATTGAAGTTGCTATTGACACAGTAAATGGTTGGGTCCATCCAACAATTAAGATTATTGATGTCATGTATAATCAAGAACAATTAGTCAGTGATGAGTGGTTACACATGATGCAACGAAAAAATATCATGTATATGATGTTATTTTGTGAGAGAAGTGAGAAAGGATGAGAAGAAAGCACAAGAGGAGGAAGCTCTGATTACGGAGTAGGAAGAACATAGATTATGTGGTTTTGCATATGTTTTTAAACTTAACCTTGATTTTTGAGTGTGCACATGTTAGTAGCAACTAGAAAGAAAATAGTATTTAGTATATTTAGCTCCACTATGATCACACACGAATACTTAGTGATACAACATAGACCATCCATAATGTATAAAACGTACTATTCTTGATGCAACAACCTTCATGACAAGAGTGCATGAAGTGAGTGTGAAACATGTCTATATAATGAAAACAACTCATATGTACAAGATATCCCTTGGAGAAAAACAACATTCCCTATGCATGACAAACTACAATCCCTATGCCCAATGATGACACATGTTGCATAAAGATGAGAATATGAACAAATCTTAAGATGGAGGAGGGGAAGCTTGAGATCGTCAACTTACGAATAAGTGACCAAGGATGATTGATCGTAGGATCCAAGGTAGGCTCCGAAATTTGCAAGTGAGCCAAAATTGTGGAGGGTGGTTATAGCTGCTACAACATTGGCGACACACTGGTAGAACTCCAGCGCTTTGTATGGACCTTGTTTCATGAGAAATGAGTCTAACCCTTCTGGAAGTATTGTTCTATTCTTTGATCGTGATGGCTTTCACACTATCTTGTGTGAAAGGTGTAGTCCCTACTATTCTCTTAATCAGTCAGCTTACATTCCAAGCCAAGTCAACATAGTTGTTTCGATTGGGGATGAGGGGTATGTTGATGCACAAGTAATATAAATGTCAAAATTTAAGTTTCATTTCTGGAGTTTCTCCACTACCAGCAGACTTGGACAGTACCCCGGCAGCGTCACACAGGAACACAAGCGTTGCTCTGATGCCAGCGAGCCTAGTCATTACCCCAACAGAGTTACTTGTATAACCTCTTTGTGCAGGAAGCCTTTCTCTTCCTTTTCCTTATTTGTTTTTTTATTGTGCATAGGAACGTATTTAGTTTAGAGGCAGAAGATTTATCCCGACTTATTAAGAGAAGAAGAGGTTGTTCCTTCAAATATGTATGTTATATATACCTCTAACATAGTTTTTAAAGTTTTCCGCCTCACGTTACTCTACTTGATGTAGCTGATAAGTGTTAACTTAAAAGAACAGACTAGAGTAGGAAATACTAGTTAACAGTGCAAGCATAGTGTTTTCACCAAGACTCACTCTAAATAGAACGTATTTTCCCTAAAGGCATCATTGAATGAAGAAAACAAGATCTTAATAAAGAGAGAGGACAATAGATAACTAGATGTTTATAGTTGTAGAAGTCCTCTTAGATTTTTCCAGATTGTCTCGAGAGCCAAACATAGTGTCATGAGATGCTAACCTATGGGTAAAAGCAAGGAAATAAATAAAAAGCAAAAAGCAGAAGAAAAGCGAAAGAAAAAAAAGAAAGCAAAGAAAACTTGCAAACCAAAAAGTAAGGCAAAGGAAGAAAGAAAAGACTCCTCCTACTGCTATGCTAAATAGTGCATGGGCATGCTCACCTAAAGTGATATTTCAATGAAGCCACTGGCGAATTGGCTGGCCCATGTTGGCGAAGGCATGGTAAACAAGAAAGATATATGTGTAAACTAGTGAACAAGAAATATATAACAACGAAGACCAAAATGCTATTAGTTCTAAAGCATCCATAAAAAAGAAAAGAGTGAATGCACAAGGAAAACATTCTATAGATGTACCATGGTGTTGGGATGTACTGCGTGCAAACGGTAAACACACACACTTTTTGGACTGTGACATACAAGTGAACATGAGAAAGAAAGACAACTTACGCTTTGCAAGTGTGCTCATTGCGTAAGATTCCTCCAAGGCATGAGGAATGGGATCTTGTGATTCAAGTGAAGGAATCGAAATATGTGTATGGGATTGATCTTTAGTGCATATAGACAAGTGATGAGGAGGCTTGGGCATTTCAAAAAATTTCTAATCGAAAATGGAACTAACCTGATGACATCGAGGGTTTGACATAACCATAAGCTCAGGCTGAAGTGCTTCGACAACCTACGAGGTTTCCACTTCATCAATAAATAGATCATCAGAGACGAATGGCTTAGAAAGATTAGCAATGAGTGAATCAACATCATGATCAAATGAATAAGTAGAGAGATCATGACAGCTATGATCATAAAATTCAAGATGTTCATCGGCATCCTCATGATCTGATGAATCATGCAAAGGGGTTGACTGGAAACAAGGATGTTCACCCTCTGTGTTTAAAAAAATGAAAGATGACAGATGGGACACATTTTCATAGGAAGATGTGTCCTCTCCGTAGTTTAATGGTATGATAAAATCTGATGTGTCCTGTGAATGATTGGAAGTAGACAAATCTGGAGATGAGTTTTCACAAGGAAAATTAAAAGTGGTAGAATCACAAGATATATTAGGATAGAGCAGATGAGGCGTGCATGGAAGGGAGTCATCCTTCACTGTAGGTTCTTCTACATATTATCACACACACTCATCATGAATGAAATCTCAGGTTGGCTACACCACACCAACTCCATTGATAGCTTGATCCTCGTGAACACAAGATGTGGAGTCCAGAAAAGGAGAACACAAGGAAGTACAATCTGGAGGATCAATGGAACATGGGGATGGAGGTTGAGGGAATGAGTCCATGTGAACATCAGTAGGATTTCAAGCCAAATCTGCACAGACATTGAGAGCAGGTGGGGTGGGAGGATGTGACAGTTCAACAGATGTGAGTGCACCTTCTTCGACCCACATTACAGAGCTAGAGCTGTTTGATGAGAAGAGGACATATAGTCACTTGTGATAGTGACCTTGTTCATCTTAGATTTGGTAGCTCTAACACTGAGGTATGCTGATAGGGGTTCAAATGATTCTAAGAATTGTAGATTTTCGGATATGTAAAGAAGGTAATTAAATATTCCATCGATAAATTCCCAGTCAATTTCATCTTCAGGAAATCAGTATGCAAGATTACAAAAGCGTCTATGAAATTTTTCAATGGATTCATTAGGTTCTTTTTGTATTTCAGAATTTATTTTTTGAGTGCTTTACAATCAAAATTATTCAAAGCACAGGCTATCTCTACGATCAACTGATGGAAAGAGTAAATAGATTTCTCAGGCATTGTGGCACACCATAGCAATGGGTTCCTTCAAAGCATGAATGTGAACAATGCATAGGTCATGTAATCTTCATGTATTTCATGCATTCCCTAGCAGCCTACGACAACAACTGTGTGCCTATTCAAGGCTTCTTCGCCGTCACCATTGTATGTGTTACGTGACAAGTTATTCCAGACCTCCTTTGATATTCTAAAGTCCTTTCTATAAGACATACATTTCGGAAGAGGAATTTTGTGGCTAGTCATGATAAGTATGTGAATAGTCAAAATAGATTGTGAGGTCTCAACTTGTTATCTCACCCTCCTTATAGTGCCAGAAATGTTGACGGTGATGGACCTGCCAACATTTACGGGATCTCCCTAGTATGAAGTCCCAACTAGACCTCACACCGTTTAGTGTAGGAGTCCCATCCAGTATGATGGCTAGGTTATCATTATCTTAGAGATATGCCTTAGCTCTTGCTTGCTAGCACATGAGAGTGGTATAATTAGTCTTCAAACAATGAGGTTCGTGTGCCTAGTGTGTACTTATTTTAACTTGTATCTAAGTTCTTTCACTGTAGAGGGAGAGGGTGAGAGGGAGTCTTAATTCAAAAGGGAATAGTCCCAACTCAGTCAGAGATACACAACATAACAGGATTTGTGAAACTTCCGGTGGAGTAGTCAACATAGATGCGGAAGTCACAAACACTAAGGTCAATGAATAACACGTATAACACCCAACAGAGTAGTCCACACAGATGCGATAGTCATTATAACAAATATACAAGAATGAATTTGTCTAGTGTTAGACAGAGTAGTCCACATGGACGAGATAGCTATAGAAACCTTTACAACACATCTTCAACAATATACACACTAGAATAACCGAAGTAGTTCAATTATCCTAGTACAAGTTAAGAAAACCTACATTGCAATTGTTTAAAGAATAGTCTTACAAACAAATACAACACATGCAAGAAAACATGCTGGCTTGTGATAGGCTTCTGAATTAACTGAAAGTTCTAAGACACATCCGTACACCATACATAACTAGCCCCACTGCTCGCTCCTAAAAGAAAAGATTACAAACTCTCAAGGCTATGTGAGAGAAGCCAAGGTGAAAATTATTTTTCATGTACCAATAAGGGGGTGTATATATCCAAGGGTGAAACTGACCCTTGTGACTGCTCGACTTCCCTCATGATTGTTTAGCTTACATGACACTTCAACTTACATGACTCTTTGACTTCATCTATGGGTCTCTTGGACTTCCACGTTACATTACATTGATTACACACGTATGACCCAAAGTAGTGATGTCATTGAGGTGATTCATGACACAACTCGACATGAGACTACTGGTATGCACATGTCGGCTGCGTTGTTCGTGTCGAGTTGTTGTGCTGCTGAGTGGTGAGTGTGCTCATGGTGTACCATAGCTTAACCTCTACATGGAAAAGTGCATAGAGTCTTCAATGGTCTTGGTGTTATCTTGATGGTTCATGCATGTGGATGTGTCTCCTTCACTTTCTACCTAGTATGCTTCATGTGTTCGCCCAACCACAAGTCTTCTACCATATGCTCCTTATTCATCCCATTCGTCGCCGTGCCATGACTCATCTATGTACCTATTTCTGTAATCATTCATGATGAGTTGACATCAAAGCTAGAAATCCCCTAGTCTACCATGATGCATTGTATTTCTTTTCTAGGTGCAGGTGATCGAGAGAAGGGATAAGGCCCTGAAACAATGCAGAGCACATGTCACGCTAGGATGTGAGGCTCTGGTACACTGTCGGGAAAAACTGTGCAGAGGTCACTAGGAGGTTGGGATGAGAAGCTTGGGACAATGTTGACATTGACAAGATATTCCTAATCTGGGAGGATAAATTGCATATTTCTTCTAGGGAGCGTAGTGCAAGTAGCAGGGAGCACTGGCAGTGAAAACTACGTAGTTTTGCAGAGGAGGTCAGGATCAGGTTGCAGGAGCTTCTTGGTGAGAACTGCGCAGTTCTGGGAGGCAGTCAAGAAGGACATCACTCTGCAGTTTTTGGGTTGAATGGAGTGTCGAGTAGTAGGTGGACTATCAATGAAAATTGCGTAGGTTTTAGGAAGAGTGGAGGGTGGGCCAATAGGCGAACTGCCTGGCAGAACTGCATAATTTATTGCAACAAGTGTAGTAAGAGGTAGAGGGTGTCTGTCCCTCATGTCAACATAGTTTCTTCAGGCAGTGTAGATAGGATGGTTAGATAGCTACTACACAATTTTGGAGATGAGTGCAGCCCTAGGTCACTGCTCAAGTCAAATTTTCTAGTTGACCAGTGGAGGCTTGATGGATAGTATTGTGGGAAGCGCAAAATCAGGTGACTTCTTGGGAAACTTGTGTGCTATTCTGGGTGACAGTTAGCTGGGTTGATTCCATAATTGTGCAATGAAGACTACATGGAGGTCTGCCTCAAGCTCTGCATAGCTCTGGGAAACAATGCTTGGTCACTAAGGGATGAGACTGTGCAGTGCAGCTCAGTGGATGTCCAGATGATGGAGGGTGGTATGGTCAACAAATCTTTGGAAAACTGGTTATGTGTGTGAGAGAGTGAACTCATGTATACATGACCTTGCGAATACACACTCAACATGACTCGAAGACAAGACACCTCAAACCAACAAGACAACATGCCTTAGTGTGATTGTCTAAAGGTTGAGAACGACAAGTGCGACACTTGAGGTAGATCATGAAACGACCGTGACAACACTTGCACAACATCATTTAGAACTTCGTGTGTGAGTGTGATAGATGTTTACATGGCAGAAACAACTCATAAACATAAAGACAAACCTTCAACATCACCAGGAGAAGGTCACAAGCAAGACATGGAAATCAACATGCTCAAGACGATAGTTGGTCAAACAAGTGAAAAGGAAGCAATACATGTATAGGTAACACATGAAAAGACTTTTTTTGTTTGCACACATGCATGTTATTGAAGAGAGGATGATATGACAATGGAAAGCAGTCCTGCAAACTCAATTAAGAGGTGTACCTCGAAAGGTGTTCTTTACTTACCATACTTACCCTTGAGATAATCATGCATCTGATGGAGTTTGCATGCGGTCCTGATGTTTTTCCATCACTTAGTCTCTTGTTCCTTCTCCTCAACTCCTTTGGAATGATCTCATCATGTCACCTTTTCTTGCAGTCAATGTTAAATAGATCAACACAGTTTCAGTGGGTAGTGACTGCTCTCGGGATGAAGCCCTATGGGGCCCATCTGCGCAGTGCCTGAATTCAAGGTAGATAGGGAAACTTGGACAACACTGTGTAGTTTTGAGGGATAGGACACTGCTACGGGATGGGGTCTTTGGAGGACACCTATGCGCAGTTTCTGAGTGGAGTGAAACCTAGGTAGTTAAGAGGAAATACTGCGTAGTTTTAGGTCGCAAGGTAGACTGAGTAGATGAGTGACAAGACTACGGTGTTTATAGAGACAATGCATTTTGGCTAGGGGAAGGACAATGGATGAAACCACTGTGTAGTTTTCGATGCCAAGGGAGGCTCGTGTCTCAGTGCACTGTGGAGTTCCAAAAGGAAAGGGAGAAAGCTTGAGGGTTGCAGAAGCAAAGTGCATAGTTCTAAGAAGCTGGATGAGTCTAGGTTTCTTGGGACATGACCTAAGTGTGGGACCAGTGAAACATATGTAACTAGTGATAGGGCTCAAATATGATCACCCACGAACAATTAGTGATACAACGTAGACCATCCAAAATGAATAAAACATGCTCTGCTTGATGCAACAAACTTCGCCACAAGAGTGCGTGAAGTGAGTGTGAAACATGTCTATGTAATGAAAACAACTCATACATAAAAGATCTCCCTTGAAGCAAAACAACATTCCCTTTGCATGAAAAACAAAAATCCGTATGCCCAAAGATTACACATGTTGCATAAACATGAGAACATGAACAACACTTAAGATCAAGGAGGGGAAGCTTGAGATAATTAGCTTACCAACAAGTGACCAAGGATGATCGATCATAAGATCCAAGGTAGGCTCTGAAATTTGCATGCAAGCCAAAATTTTGGAGGGTGGTTATAGCTACTACAACATGAACTTTTGATAAGTGTTTGTTATATTTGAATGTTTTACATAATTTGAATGTTAGTTATATTTAAATATTATATTTTTCTCTACCATTACACTCTCTAACTAATTTCTCCTCTATATCGTAATTTTTTGTTTGGAAAAAAACATTTCATACTTTTAAAATTGTCTCACACAGTCAATGTAATCAATTTTAGTTCAAACAAGTAGTTTATATGAAGTTTATTATCTCATACAAAATTAATGTTGCATAATATTGTAACTTATATGAATTGTATTATCCTATATTAATTATATATTACTACAAATCACTTTAAGGCATTAAGCTTACATAACTTTATTGTTTAATAATAAGCACATAGTACAAATGGCTAGATTAATAATACACATATTAATATTTCCTCACAAATGGTTAAAGGATGAATGTCTCACATAAAATTACATATCTTTGGATATTTTTTTTACCTATTGTTATTTCTAAAGATTTTGTTGAGGAATGAACAAGGCCGAGGTACCTTATGGAGGAAAATTTCATGCTTGCTTTAGCCCTAAAGCTAAACTTTGGGACAGATGTTGTAATCCTCAAATATCTTCAATTTCCCGATGACTAGTATCAAAATAAGAGTAGCTCTCTTATTAAAATTAAATCCTATATTTCAATGATTGTGGGTGCTTACAAAAAAATGCTAGACAAATTTGCAATCTAGTACCAACAAAGCTATTCTAAATAGTCAAACCAAGGTCTCTTCATTGGGGTCCATTATCCTTTGTTGTCGAAATATAAAGTTGGTATGATGAAATATATCCAAGTTTAAAGATGGGTAATGTCTCAATAACCAATCAGAATGGCATGAAAAGCCTTTCAACCTAAGGAATACATTGAAATATCAAACACGCTCAGGAGCGTGATAGTCATAAAATTTTACCGAAAAGACAAAAAACATATTGACAAACTCAACTAAATCTAATTGCATGTTAGAAGACATATTATACAAGCTTCACCCTAAAGTTCATAGTTCAACAATAACTATAAAGATTTAAATAACCTTAATTTATGAGGTGAACATTATTTTACACTAAATATATTAGGAGGTTGTACCAATTCCCAAAGTATTAATAGATAAACACCTCACTAAGAATATTTTAAGCAAACCAGAGAATAACGTGCATTTGCATTAATTCAATGCCTGACATAATATTCAAAAATTGGTATAAAGATAACACCAAAAGAAGGTATACATCTTTTTTCTTCATAATCAAAGCAAATTTATCTAGAAGTTCGTAGATACTGAGAAGAAAATATCTCTGATTTATTAAGAAAATATGAAAAAAAATGACAAAAAGACAAATTTATAGCATCAAAGGTGAATCCTTTGATACATTCCCAAATATTTAAAACTTACAATTCCTTTTTGGGATATAGACAAAAACTCTTTAAGCCTTACAATTCCTTTTTGGGCTACAGAGAAAAGCTCATCCTGTAAGCTACAAAATTCCAACTCGTTCATGGTATTCTTTTTAATTATTTATACTTTCTTGCATGCTAACATTCATCCCATCCTTCTGCAACTGCTTTCTAAATATTAGAAGGAGGATTGTAAAAGTGTGAAATCTGGCATTATGTATGCCACTCCTAAATAATATGGGAACTTACTTTTATTTAGTCTCCCTACATCCCTTATATTTTGGTAACCTGCTAGTGGTTCCTCTTTGCCCAATTTAGGCATATTTTGGTGTTTTCAATGCCTTCTCAATGAACTATCACCAACCAATATCTATAAGCTATCAAATGCAAGTTTTCATGACCCTTTACAAAATATAAATTTGTGGGATTGACGAATGCCAACATTCATGGCCTTTTGCAAAATAGAAAGTTTTGTAATTAAGGAAAACCCATGATATATTTCTTGACTACTGTATATGTATTTTCTTAGTAAATTGGACAAATCAACTTCATAACTTGCATCTATTTTCAAATTCATAACACATCCACCAATAAACTAATCTTGCAAACATTTCTACTTGATAAGTGCATTAAAGTTTATTTTGATTTTGGTTTATGAAATTCCCATTGAGGCAACATGCATTGATTCCTTTTTTAAAATTTTTAATTCATACTCACATCCATTTTCCAATTGTACAAAACATCTCCAATATTCATACAGAAGGGGAAACATGTCATGATTTATCCTTGCTCACATGAAAGAGATAATAGTTGAACTGATTCATCAAGCAATGATGTGTATGCTAGAATTACCGTATTGAAATTTGAAGTATTATACTACAGTGTGCTTCTTTACAACTTCACGTACTCAGAAAGTGATTAAGAGGTTAAAATCCATTTCATAGCAACTAATTTATAAAATTGATGTAGTAGAGAACTCTACTTCGCAAAATATGTAGACTCAATATTCCTTCCTTAACACTCTTTTCTTGCACCTAAAACTAGAAATTGTACGCAATCTAAAGTATGATTGTAGACACTTTCACGTTACATTACATGAAAAAATATGTGTGCAGTATCCTATTTACACATGCAACTCTATTCACAATGCACAATAGTAATAACAAACTTTCATATGTCCTCCTTATTAAATTTTGATGCTATGCCAAAAGTAGCGAAAATACAAGAATGCCTGGGTCTCGCACTTATTACTATTGGAAATATCACGTTCAAGGTTTTCCTTGGGAATATATTTATCTACGATGCTTCTGTATTTCTCTTTTATATTGTTTCTCTTTTGTACTGAAGAAAAAAACTAGATATTCAACATGTAAAGTATGATCTTTCTTTTTTCCTTCTTCCAATTTTTCTTCCATGGATAAGTAGTTAGCACACTAGCAATATCAATGCTTATTCAAGTATTAATTTGAATTGAAATCCTATTTCAAAACACAATTATTGAGATGTCAATAACAAATAACCGCTTCATGTCATTTCCATCAACATGTGTAAGTGGTAGAAATTTTTACAACTATCTATTTCTTTTGACTCTTTACATGAAGATTGGAAAGGTTCTAGATGAATTCTTAGGATATGTAGATGGAAACACAATTTGATAATGACAAAATTAAGAGAATGATCATATGTAATTTTCCTTATGCTTGAAGTCTCAATATTGTAATTTGAAAACCCAATTGGCCCGTAATGTTTGAATTACAGAAACCATTCTCAATCACACCGCTAATTCAACACATATAATGAAGCTTGCAATAACTAGGATGTAATATAAAATGAGCATATTCCCTTTGAAATATATTTTAGGTAACTTCCTAAATCATAAATGGTACCACAGTTACAGTAATAAATAGTGTGGTAGTTTTCTTGGACTATGAGAACAGTTATTTGCATTGTTTCCTCTACTGTCAAACATGATATTTACAGAATTCTTGTGCTCAAAAGCCAATAAAACAAAATACTAAATCTAAGGCTTGGAAGCCATACAACCTGTGCCTTCTATACGAAGAGAAATTCTCTTCTTCACACCAATAGGATATTGAGTCAGATGATGACATGCTTTCCTTGGATGAGGCCCTGACCTCAGATCTTCAAAATCCTCATGCAGAGAGTAAAGAGAACCAAATTTCAGCAAATCGAAAATAAATAAACAGTAACACTACATCATTAGGAGCGATAAAGTGATCGCACAAATTGGCCTACTAAGACTCAGCTAGTGTTGGTTACTCCTCTCTCGAAAGGATGGGTGAAAGTGGACAAAAGGAAAGGAAGTTAAATTACATTTGTAATACGAGCTATTGTGCTTGAGGAGACTCTACAGGATTTTATTCACTACTTGGAATATAATACAGAAGTCTTTGGGGTAAAGCGTGATGGTGTTCTTCTCCTTGCATGTGTGGTAAATTCTTGAATTGTTTTTATGCTTCTATTTATTTCCTCATGTCATTATTTATTTCATGCTTACTCCAAGTTATGTTAGTATGCAGCTACCTCATATTAGCATAAGAATTAATTATTTGCTTTAGAAAAAGAAATATTCTAGTGATGCATCTCTGAGAATTTTGTCCACTACACTTATTTAATTTCATGTTGATTTAATGATTTTTGGTGAAGTTCTGTAGATGAATCATTATTTGGTTAAGCGTTTGAAGCTTGAGGGGAAATTCTCGGCAGAATCAACCCATTCTTGAAAATATTCAAGGAGAACCCGCATGTTTTGAATTCCAAAGTCTCATCTACATCTTATTTGTGTCTTGCAAAGATTCTTTCAAGCTTCTTAAATATTTTATTTCTTGCATCAAAATATACAACTTGGAGAAATTTATTTTTTACGTATTGTACTTCATTTATCAATATTTGGTTGTTTCAAAGAACTATGTCATGGCTAGTCAGAGAGGAGAGCTTGTTCATACCCTTTGGCATAGCCTCTTGTACATTATTTTTGTAACATACTTTGTAGTTATTTTGAGCTAACATTTGTTGTTGTAGATATTTTTTAACCTATTCTCTTATAACTACTTGCGGGATTCATCATCGGAAAATTACTTGCAAGTTTGCACGAAGGACTGTAGGGCTCATATTTAGTGATTACATCAACCTTTAGGCCAGATTCATCTTGGATAAGGCCGTGTTCTTCTTGAGGAAGGTCAAGTTCATTTTGACCATCTCTCGCTATCTCTTGGTCGTGGCCATAGAGGAGGGTTATCTTCTATTTTTCTTCTTCAGAAAATCTAGATTTTGTTGAGCCTTCGTGGGCCTCAAATGGAAGAAATATTCAGCAGGGAAAAGTTTATGGTTTGGTTCCAATTTTTTAAGACTTTCCTTGGATTTAAGAGAAGACTTCATTTTCTTTTCCTTCTTGTAAAAACTAATACAATTTTTTATTTTGGGAGCATGGGTTTTACCCATTGGTTTCTCTATCTCTCCACCTTTTGCAGAGGCTTGGCAGCCTTACTTTTTTGGTTTATTTCATTTTTCATGCATATCACCTCATTCAGAAATTAACACAACATGCATCACACTCATTCTTTATGCACTTTATTTGAACTTACTACATGTTTTAAATCCATAACAACCTCAGATTTTTTGCATGCAAGCGCTTTTTACTTAATCTTATTTGGCTTGAACATAGTTCCAAGTTTACTTATGCTTCACCATTAAGCACATTTTACATGCATCAAGTATTTGGACAAATTTTCTCCATAAAGTAACATTTTATTTCATGTCAAGAAAGTACATCTCAAGTAGAAGTTAATTCTCATTGTTTGGTTAATTTATTTACATGCCCCAAGCATCACTAAAACTTACCTTCAACTTAAGTTATTTGAATAGACTTTTAGGGACCCTCTACCTCTATTGACTCCTTATTGCGAGATCCAAATATTTGGGAGAGGATAAGGTCTGAGGACTAGAGTTCAATTGTTAATTTGCCTTAGCCTAATTAATAAAATAAACCAAGAACTCATTCCATCACATTTGCTTTGTTTGCAAAGTTCTTAAATTTCTTTCTATCTTGATGGTTTAAAGTCTCACATGCAAATCTTATTTAAAGAGGCACTTTGGATGCAAGCATTTTAATCTCTTTTAATTTTGCAACAAGTTGAATTTTCTTGTACTTGTAAATTGACTCATCTTTTGGTTTAATTGTTTATTGTGATGAATGGTTGATTTCACTTTCAAGTACTATTATTTTGGCTTGCAAACTTAATTGCATGTTGTCATCGTGGTCTAACATTTGAGTTATTTTTGTATCCTTTGAGCAAGATAGTTTCTATTCTTTGATTTGTAGACTTATTTATCTTGAAAGCATTTATAATATCTTGTGCTAACAATTTAGTGTTTCACTTTTCAAGGTTATTTTGGCTTTCAAAATATTAGGCTTGAGGGAACTCTGCCATTTTGTACTTTTATACTTTTTTAATATAAATAAGACTTTGGGGCTATCTGGTTGGTGTTCTCTTGGCGTTATGAGGTGATGTCCTTTCATACTACCGCTATTGTGTTTAATTTATTTCGCATGTTGAATTAATATTAGTTTACGCTTGCCATCTTTCTTAGATTGATGTGTGCAATCTATCTTGCACATATCATTGATTTAGAGTAGTATTCTTGGGATAAGCTTTCCAATTCATTTTAGGAGGAATGACTGGTTTATCTTCTTCATTATATTTCTCTAGTCTCGTGCAAACTAATACGTGTTCAAGTGTGTAGGAAAGATATTTTGTCTTATGTGTAGGAATCCATCTGGAAGTGGGAGAAATCTCAATTAGATCAACTCACTCCATGAGTCACAATGATCCAAGACTCAGCCATTTTTTCGCTCCAAGTTTTCCATTCAAATTTATATCTCCTATTCAAGAGTCATTTCTAAAGCTAGACAAGTATGGGAGTTCACTCCCATTACTTGAGCTAGTACTTTGTAAATTAAATTCTAAGTTTAGTTTTGGTTTTTTTTTTCTAATTTGACACTGACAATTGATATTTTTTTGTGTTTTGTAGCCTGTAGGCTTGAGTATTGTGCAGAAAGGAGCTTGAGGAGAAGCTTTGGAAAACTACTCACTCGTGTGTATGCAAGACCCCCTCACGCTGTCCAAAGACTAATTTCTAGGGAGGCCATAAGCACTTGGGAGAGAGTTGAAAACTCATCTAGGCCATGGGCCTTTTGAGCTTTGTGAATCTCTTTTGGACAATTTTTTTCCATCTTCAAGTTTGTTGTTGTTATATTTTTGGGGAGAGATTCTAGCTTTCTTAGAGTCCCATCTTTGTAATAATCTTTGTCGTATTGTGGGCTACCCTCTTAGAGGCATTTTTACCCGATTTAAGCACTAATAAAAGATAAAAAAAATTGTTGGAGGGAGCTTGGGATTTTTCCCATGGAATCCCCCTGCCTCATTTAGAGGAGGGATTCTTGTGGGTGGCCTAATCTTGCTTTTAGTTTTTTCTTAGCATTCTAGCTTTTAAATTTCATATTGTCCATGCTTAAAATCAATACATTTCACTCCACATGCAATTTTTTACTAATATTGTATTTAAATTCCCACATGAATATGCTCTCAAGTTTTGCAAACTATTTCTCTTTGAAGAATTTGCATGAACCATTAGTTTAATTTGGGAAATTAACACAATTTGCACTTCATCTAGGCATTTTAGTATAGGAAGGCCCCAAGCCTCATTAAAACATACCTCCAACTTAAGTTGGTTGAATAAACTTTTAGGGACCGTCTATTTCTATTGATTCCTCATTGTGAGATCCAAACATTTGGGTGAGGATGAGGTCCGAGGACTAGATTTCAATTGTAACTTTTCCTTAGCACTAATCAATAAAATAAGCCAAGAATTCATTCCATCATATTTTCTTTGTTTGCAAAGTTCTTAAATTTCTTTCTATCTTGATGGTTTAATGTCTCACATGAAAATCTTATTTCAAGAGGCACTGGTACGACCTTCCTTTAGAATAAAATGACCTTCCCTCTAACTCAGGAAACTATGGAAATCTCCCTCCAATTTTTGTTGAACCCTCTCATTGATGCTCAGTTGGCCCAAACTCCTTCGTCGCTCGAAACTGTGTATTGGGAAGTTTGCATTTCTTTGAACCCTTTCTCATTTGATGTGTCTTCTTGAAGCCCCAACAACTTCCTCTTATAATTCTCTCACTGGGGCACCAATGGCCAAGATCTAATCGTGATTGATAGCTCAGATAATCTTAGACTTCGTCAAATTACTTTTGAGAAATCTATAGAGAAAAAGTTGATTTCTTTAATTAATGTACTTTAATTAATCAATTTTCCTAAGTCAGACTTAGGAAATTTTAATTATCTAGTCAATTTATATAGTTAAGTTGCTTCAGATGTGTATCTTGTGAAGCCATTTATCGGTATGGAGATCTCATGTCCCTTAGCCTCTTTGACACCTTAGAGACTAGAACACCTATTTGAGAACATAATATCCAAAAACTAACAATTTCCAAGCTAGAACAATGTAGTGTTCCACCAAATTTCTAGTACAATTAAACATATAGATGGGTAAACATGTTTGGTTGATGTGTGGAGACATCACCCAAATTTTAGGTAATGTCATGGGAAGGGTTGGGGACAATTTTTATTTTTTTTTTTTTTTTTTTTTTTTTTTTTTTTTTTTGTCTGGGTGGGTTTAAACCACATATCAAAGGGAGCATGTATAAGTAACAATAAAATAAGGTGTTTTTAGATCATAGTATTCAAAACAGCTATGTCAAACCGATAACCAGTCAAACTGATCGGTTCATTAGCTGGCATGGTTGAATTGGTGATTAAACCTGGTTAGATGCCTTGGAGAGCTTGGGTTTCCTTCAAATTGACAATAAACTGATCGTTTCATTACCAACTTAGTCACAGACCCCATGGTATATGGTTTTTGGCATACGTGAGCAGTTTTGATAGAAACTAGGGGTTATTTCCCTCCAAAAACAACCCCCTCGATCCTGTAAAAGCATGCCTCGCCTCTCCTTTGCCTCACACATTCTAATCTTAGCAATTTTGGAAACCAATGGTAATTTTAAATTCTTAAGTTAAAGTGACATTTCCTTTATCTTTAATTTTCATGCTTTTACTTAAATTTTTAACATTACCATGAAATGACTTAAGATGTTTGAGAGTGGTTTCGGTCTGATTGGGTTTCATATGGAGAAAATAGAATTTTAGATCTCATGAGTTTGGGAAATATGATCTCAATGTATACTTTTTTTTATTAATGAAAATCCTTTACATAAGTTCACAAAAAAAATAATTTGATGCTTTCAAAAAGTTGAATGTTCACATGTGTGGGTTTCCTATAATCCAATCAACCACCACACAAAAAGGGAATTGAAAACATTGCTATTTTACAACACCTATTGATATTTTTAGCCTATCTTTCCCAACAAATATTACAGGAATGAATTCATTGCAACATTTCCAAAAATTAGTAGAAGATTCACACTTATAAAGGAAATTGGCACATTTCATTATTGAAATGTCCCATGTGGCATTTTCAATATATTCCAACAGAAAATAAATCGAAGTAGTTAGGATAGAAAACCATAATATTACTTCACAATGTGTAATACAACAACTTTCTCTTCATTAATAACTCTTCCATACTCCCTTGGAGTATGTTGGAGAAAATATTTCCAACCACCTGTTCTTGTCTACTAGGCATCACAATTTTTAGTCCAAGTGTCATAGTGAGTTTTAGTTCAATATAGTTTAGTTGAGAGTTTCACTTCAGTCATTTATTACTATTGTCTCCTATCAAATATTATTTAACAATTACTAAGTAATGTGAATATTGAGTGTGCTCCATTTCCTATTTTGAAATTATTATCTTCTCTTATTTCCACCTCTACAATATTTGTCATGGTATTAGAGGATGAGGTTGCATAAGACTCCAAGGAGAGTAGCAGTTGACATGTGTCTATGTTCATAGAGAAATAGCAAAGGTCAAGAAGAGCTTGAGGACAAGAGCGAAGTGGTAGCCCAACAGAACAAGCTGTCACGTGACAAGAAGAAGCCAGCTTCATTTTTTTTTTGAATCATAGAGGATACCATCACAATCCCAAATAAGAACACATGGATATTAATTGCACGCTTTTGTGTCAAAAGGTGGGACGACAAGTCAACACTGCAAATTCTACAGGAAAGTCACCATGCAACATTATCCAAGAGACCACACATGATGTGCAAAAAGCTGAAGGATCGAGGCATGCTTGACATTCGATTTTCATTCATCATTCATTTCCTTTATATGAAAGTCGAAGATTGCTTTTAATTCAAATTTTCTTCGCCCACGATATTGTAAAACATCCTTTTATAATATATTTGTTAAAAGAGGATATTCAAATTTCATTTCAAAAAGGGGACACAAAATCTGAGTTGTGCTTATTAGAACGAAATTTTATAAAGTAAATTTCATGGCTTGAGTTTGTCTTCTTTAAAATGGGATACATGAGTGATTTCCTTTTAAACGAAATAGTAAATGTTAATGGCAGAGTTTATTATACGCCTTGAGTTTATTTGAGTCGTGGAGTTTTTGAAGACACTCCTTCTCACATGTGAAAACTATAGTCTTTCCAACTTTTGTTGATTTTTATAAATATTTGAAGGTAAATTCATTTAAGATTCCTGAGCTATCATTTATTCATGCCACCACTGCCTTGATCCACAACCAACATTGTCAGAGATAGAGTTGATAGCTAAATTTGTTTCAAGCCATGAAACAAAGAAGCTAGACCCTATTTTAAGTTAATTGTTTTAAGAGTTTGCAAAGGTGTAACTGAGAGCCAAATGTTTTCATTGCAAAGAAGCCATAAGTTTTCATTGCAGAGAAGTCATTATATTTGTAGGTTGATATGCTTATTGTGTTGTAATCAGCCAATGCTCAACAAATGGGAAAATCCAAGAGGCTGAAAAATTCTAAGAAACAGCAACAGTTATTTGAGGTTCATTTCAAAGAGATGGAAGAAAAAAGTAAAAGGAATTCATTCACATTGAAATTCATAAACGGATGCATAGATGACAACATTCTTCCCCTCATTGCAGATGTAAAGACAACCAGGGAGGCATGGGATACCCTAAAGAGGATTTTTGGTGTAAGGGAGATTATTCAAGTTGAAGATGAAGGTGGATCTATGATAGAAAATCTACATCAAGATGAAGAATTTGATAAAACTCACTTCAAAGTGGATGACAATGATGATGGTGTATTACAAACTGTGGTGAAAAATCATGCATATGCTTGTGAATCCCATTGTGCACAACCACAACTAGATGAAGATTTAGTGAATCTAGCGACATATTTTGCTGATGACATTGAAGTTGTTATTGACACACTAAATGGTTTGATACATCCAACGATTAATATTGTTGATTTAAAGTATAATCAAGAACAATTAGTCAATGATGAGTGGTTACACATGACGCAACAGAAAAATATCATGGATATGATGTTATTTTGTGAGAGAAGAGACAAAGGAAGAGAAGAAAGCACAAGAGGAGGAAGCTTTGATTACGGAATAGGAAGAACATAAATGATGTGGTTTTGCATATGTTTTTAAACTTAACCTTGATTTTTAAGTGTGCACATGTTAGTAGCAGCTAGGAAGAAACAACAAAATTTGAAGAATACTCGAAATTTCTTGAAGCATACCTTGCAGTAACATGTTTTGATGAAGTCTATGTAGAAGTTGAAATAATGAATGTTAAAGACAACATAGATGATGAAAAAAATAATGAAATTTTCATGTATTGGAGTCCCGAAGAGGTGAAATTTTATTCTCATCTGACGTTGCAACAAATTGAGGATCAAAACATTAGTGATGAAGAGTACACAATTGAAGATTACATGTGGTAGCAGTCGACATACAAGCATATTTTTGAAGTAGAGGACATGCATGGACAACCTCAATGAATAATGGAATATATACACCGACAAATGAAGAAACTGCAATTTGAAACCTAAAACAAAAAGACAAAGCTGAAGCAATTCACAGGATATAGAATCTTGAAGAAAGAAAAGAAAAAGAAAAAATATAGTCCAAATGCTAATCTCAAAGTTTTTGTAAGCCTAGTTGAGACTTATACCAACATGAATCCTAGTTTAAATTTGTGTGGTTGTAATTAAGGGGGAGTGTTGGATAAAATCATTCCAACCATGTGTTCCCATCTTCTAGGTTTCACAACTCTCAATCTTGTTGTCATAGTCAGTTTGAGTTTAGTTTAGTTTAGTTGAGAGTTTCACTTAAGTCATGTATTTCTATTGCTTCTTATGTAGTCTTATTTAATAGTTACTGAGTAATGTAAATGTTAAGTCTGCTCCATTTCATATTTTGAAATTATTCTCTTTTCTTATTTGCGTCGCTGCAATCTTTGTCAGGGTTTGATCTATGGGGTCATAAAGATTACTGTGAATCTTAAGCTAGAGGACAATGTATATAGTACATGTTCTAAAAAACAAAAGGGTTGCTAAACCTTCAAATGGATAATTCAAAGTTTCCAACTTGTCATTCGTGTGTAAGCATAGAATAGATGGAAAAGCAATCCCATAATGGCCATCAATAATCCAAATGAAATTAAGTTATAATCCTATGCATACCTTTGAAAGAAATACAAGGCACCTAGTCAAAATTCAAAAGTTTGATGAATAGTATAGCCATTGAATGTTTTTTCGAAGACCATATCTCCAACAAATTCACTTTCTTGATTTTTCTCTCTACACCATTTTTTTGGGTCTAAAATTGAAAATTTTCTTTTGACATATGACAAACCAAACCAAATCCAACATACATTGATGTGTGATATATCCTTATTTTTGGTATTTCTCAAAATGCTTTCTTATGTTATCCATGCAAGTTAAAATGTCTATGATATTCATCATGTGCTAGAATTAAGCATGGGACCTTTGATACTGTCTATGCGTAGAAAAACACTTTACAAAACTCTTTTGTAGAATGGAGATGTAATGATGAGCTGAAATATTTCCTTTTGTTGCAAGATCTGTTGCAGTACATCCCTTGTCTTCCTCAGATGCTTATGTGTATATACTAACCGATATAGATCCTCAACCTCTCATTTGCTTGAATTCGATCCACTATTGTGCATTAATACTATTCCATACGGAATTTCTAATCCACTATATTTCTTGCAACTCATAGGTTCATAAACCCTTTGTTCAAAACTACATATGCCCTAATAGAAATTAGAAACATTTTGGAAATAGGGACAACTAAAGAGGGCTCTCCACGAGTTGTAGGTGATCAATCTCTAAAGCATTCTAGCAGTGAATTATGATTATTGTGTTCATTAAGGCATTTTAAACATCAAGTTTTTTGTTTTCACCAAAATTGAGTTTAGTTTGGAACTAATGTTAGTGTTAGATGGACTACACTCACTATTCACATGTGAGATGTTGTCATTAGGTTCTTGCCAAGAGATACTCTGACCAAAATTATGAGAAAATTGTGTTTTTATCTCGCATATGCTTCCCACCCTAAACACTTTCCGTAGCAATTAAATTTTAACAATAATTCTATTGATACTAAACCCCAACCAAATTGATTACACCTCGCTGAAGTAACCTACCCAACGTGAGTTACCTATCAAGCTTCTTATAATATACGACAAAGTATGGAGCCTCTTTGCACATTAACTCTGGAATGAAATAGCTGAAATGAATAGGTTGCCTTGAATTGCCCTGACTTCAGCTTATGTGAGCCAAGACCAAAGTGACAAGGCTTTGCAAGTATTTTATCAAATGTTTTCAGTTGGCATTCGGGTGAATCAGTTGACAATTTTTATCCCTCTCCCATCTGGGAACTCCTTTAAATTAAAGTCATAGAATATTCTCCACTCGGTGGGAACCCTCGCGATCACAGAAAGATTATGGGAATGCCCACACACGAATTGCATTAAAGTCACAGATCGAACTTCGCTTGCATCGAATCCTACTATCCCCTCATTTAATGAAGTCATACTGGTGTCATCCTATCTGATGCGACTGTCGGTGGTTGCAAGACATGGAGAAGGTCGAAAGACAACTTGATGTCTCGCAACCGCTTACGACACTGATGATGCATTGCAACAATATATTAGTTGCGGGACTTCAAATTATCTCCGGAAAACTGCATGAGAAACCTAGGTAATCCACCCCTCAATTATGGAATGGTACTTACGTTGGCATGACTTCATGAACTTTAAATAAGCTTTTAAACACATAATATGGCTTATGGCTTTTGAATTAGTTTGGCATGCACTTCTTTGCTTGTGAATTAGTTTTGCATACACTTCTTTATGATAGTATTTGGTTTAATCTTTCAAAAACAATAAGTCTAAAGAATGCGATAAAAAGGGTTATTTATGAATAGTTTTAATACTATATAATAAAAGAGTGAGAAGGGACCAGGGATAAAATTGGTGAGGTTTAAATGGAGTTATTATGGTATGGTTTTTATTATAGGTGTGGTAGGTATGGCATTGTATATTTCCTTTTGTATGGTATTGTATATTTAGTTTTGTTTTGATTTGTGTATTAGTTTATTTTTAACTAAAAAT
>APFE030781253.1:246524-263502 GCA_000404065.3 Pinus taeda
TATTCTATAAGAATATAATAAAAAAGTTGGGTAATAATAAAATTTATAATGTCTAACTAATTTATCATAATAATATTAAAGTATATGATTGTAAAGTTCAAAGAAATTTTTTAACAATAAAGCTAATGATTTCAAATATTATAATAGTATTCAGTATAGTTATGTCGAGAAAATTTAACAATAAAGTTGATGAATTAAAAAAAATTAACTGTGATTGGGAAAAAGGAAAGGCTAAAAATAACACAACAACATATTGAATATTAAAAAAAACATATCGTTTTTATTTCAAATTTACTTGTTAATATCAATTTCATTTAATATATTTAAAACTACAATACTAAGTATATGAATTTTTTAATAATTCTAATAATTACTATTTTTAATGGTTTTTTTTATAAATTAAATCAAGGTAATTATATATATATATAGATATATATAGAAAAATATATATAAATATAAAATTAATTAATTAAATTAATTAATTATGGGATTTGCAAATGAGCTAGGCTAATCAAAACATTTTTATTGTTTTCTTATTTCCAATCATTTTTATTGTTATTTATTTTCCTAATAAAAAAAAAAAGTATTTTAAAACAATTTATATGATAGGAGGGTTTTTAAAATATATTGGTATCCAAAGATAAGTTAGTTTTGACATGAGCATGTTGTTAAGGTAAAAATAGTTGTTGATGTTTAAAAAAAAAACATAATCATTATTGGAATGCATGACATTATTTAGAGGTAAAATATTTTTTATATTTAATAATTTCTATCAAATATAAGTAACTCAAAATTTTTTTTTTGCTCAAAATGGTGGTTTAGTGTTTCTTTTCTTTATATTTCACAATAGTTACCTCCGAACTAGCATGATTTATTTTCTAATTTACAATTTACCTTTATCTCTACACTACCTTACACTACCTTACATTGCTCATAATCTTGTTCAATCTTCATTAGTTAACATTTACAATTTGCTCCTATGTCTACACTACCCTACATTTCTCATAGTATTATTCAATATGCATTAGTTGACATTTAGTTTTAGAATAACTCAATAGAAACCAACCAAAATAGGATGTCTAAGAAATCTCCCTTTTAAGAGAGAATAATTTAAACACGAATAGGAACATTATTAGTGAGGATCATTTAAGAAAAACAAAACACACTTAATAAGATGAAGTATTAACGAAATGCTATAAAATTTTTAAGAAGAAATAAAATATGTAGTATCCAACTTTAGCTTACAACTTATAAACCCTGTAACTTCATGTTTTTACTCTTAATTAAATTTCCCAAAAATTATAATCATAAAATTAGATTGTAATTAATTTATTAAAATGAATATTTATAGGAAAATATAATCTTAATATTTAAATGATTATTCCATAAAACATTACCCTATAAGAAGAAGTCCCTCCCATGACACCTATATTGTTGTGAGACGTTGATTTTAGTGTTAGACGATTGAAATAATGTCTACCATCAGATTCAAAACCAATATTCTTAGTTACAATTAAGTTAAGTGATAGGTCAGAGTCAAGTGATAGGTTGGGTATTGTTAGTTACAATTATGTAAAATGATAGGCCACTGCTATCGAGAGGATGATGGCCACCGCTGCATATAAGCTCATGCTTAGATGTTGAGAGCCTCTTCCTCACCACATTGGTTTTCTTGGTAGGACGCCTCTACAATATGGGTTTGGACGCGCACGTCGTAGAGGCTTTTCCCATCTTGAACGCCTCTGCAATATGGGTTTGGACGCATTCATCGTAGAGGCTATTCTCATCTTAGAGTATAAAGCGTACAACTTCAAAGGCGCACTTGACTATGCGTTGTCTGTTTGTTAGAATGTCAGGAGATCGAGAAAGGCTGGCTTCATTTGCATTCAACTTGCCCAATTTTCATAATGAGCCCTGCAATATGGGATTGGATGCACACGTCGTAGAGTCTCTGCCTATCTTTGAGTATAAAGCATAGAGCTTCAAAGACGTGCTCAATTGTGTCCTATCTATTTGTCAGAATTTTAGAAGATCGTGAAAGGTCGGTTTCTACCCAATTGCAATCACAGATTTCACATAGATTGTATTTACATGTGGTTTCATTCACATTGGGTAGGTAACAGTGGGTAGGTAACAATAATATTGTTGAGATTCCATTAATGTAGAATTGATTTCTTCAAGTAATATGGAATTTGGCAACAATCCAAGACTAGGAATCGCACAAGGGGAAACAATGTCTCATGAGGTAGAAACCGCAGAATGAACTACCATCCACGAGCAAAATGAAGTCGATGTCGGAAACCACCATCAATATGCCTACAAGGTTTGAAAACGTCTTGAGCAAAAAATAGGCGTGATTGCCCGATTCTATGTCCAAGAATTGTTTTCTATTTTTTTTTAAGATAACTAAAAATCTCGAAGAGTTTCCTACTAAAGAAGAAGTTGAGCATTGCAAAAGAATAACAATTTATCTTTTATAATACTCCATTTGTGACACCCCGTAGGAATTGTATGAATTCATGTTATAGTTTTAATTTTATTTTTACTTCTTTTTATGAACTCTGAAACTAACTATGGTCTAAGTGAAAGACCAAAGGAATGTAGTGACTTAGACATGATTGAAGAAGAAGTTTTTGAATATTAAAAAGAGGATTTTTAATATATATAAATGAATACTTGTATAGGATTAGAACTGTACAGTTTGATGTTGTATGGAGAAGAAAACCAAAACAAGAAAACAAAAAAACAAGTATACAGTGAAATAACAAACTTTCATATATTGCCAGATGGAATAATCAAATAACTTGTAGAGGAAAATAAAATAGTCATTGTATATATGTAAAACCAAGAAAGGGTTCAAAACTATCCATAATTGTGTTGTATTAATAGAGTCTTTTTTTTGTGGAAGAGAAATAGCCTCGGGAACAACAAGCATATGACACGTTGGAGGTAGCTTGGGAGTCATATTTAAACTTTAAATAGCATCTTGGGCAATGAGCGGGACTTGAGTAACCCAAGTCCATTCATGACCAAATACGTACAAGTCAGTTACTGGGTAACTGGGTAACCGAGGGGTTATGAGTACTAGTAAATATAACAGAGTTCTAGTCAAGATAGCTTGAATGAAAGAATAAAAACTCACTCGGAATAGTGTACATTTAAGTGAGACTAGTCCTGCATGAAAATTTTCCTGAGTAACAACTGTTTTTTTCATTATATACAAAAAAATTGACAATGAGAATCAATATTTGTAAAATGAGAGAAAATAAGTGTGAGAAGGGTTAATGAGTAAAATTAAACTGGAAAAGTCTATTACACTTGTTTCCATCAATCTTGGTAGAGACAAAACTTTGAATAAGACGATTCCATGTTAGAGTAAAATATATAATCCATAATAGAGTTACTCTCAGGTTTTAGCATGACAAAAAAAGAAGAAACCATAGTCACTACATACAAAATATGGAAACTTATAATCATTAATGACCCTGTGATAGGTTGCAATAAATAACAATGTGCAACTGTACGACAATCGTGAGTTTCATTAACTCGGATGAAAGCAAGAGATTCACTGTGAAAAATCCATTGTTTTTATAAACACAATTCCTTACAAACTAGATACAACTAATTGTCCACAAATGCTTGGACCCATTTGAAATGAGAAAAACACCAGACAAATGACCATAGGGTTTTTGATCGGAAGGCTTTTGTCTGACTTGGGTGTGGTCCGAGAGGTAATATTAAACATATCCTTATTTTTCAGAAAACTTAGAAGAGTAAGAACCTAAACCCTCGTACCAGTCGAGAAGGGAAGAGGGAAGAAAAACCTAAAATAGGAACGAGTAGTAGATATTAGCGAAGCGAGGCATTGTAGTTGTTTCCAAAGGAGTCATAGAAGAGAACAAACCTTGTCCATCATGGAAAGAGCATGTCAAAACCCTGAAACTTGCAGGCCATCTCTAATTTTAACTAATTTAATGGAAGGGAATAACCCAGAGAACCAAAAAGAATTACCTGTGCAGGGCAATGCAGCAGATAGACTATCATCAAACCTTGATGGTAAACCCCATTAGAACTCTATACAATAATCGCTTAGAGAAAAAGTAAAACTTAGTTGAATGGAAACGAACTCCCATTTTACTAGTCAAAGAATGGATGCAGTTAGTTTTCCTTTAGCTTAAGGGGTAACGCCATTGTTGGAAGATGAAGTGAAGGACTTGTAAATTCAAGCACTTGTTAAACAACAAACTCTCTTACATGTTAGTCATAGAGAGAGAAAAATGGCATATGTTTTACTGCACTTTCTTATGGGATGAAGAGATGTCGTGAAGATGTATTCTATTTTGCGAAGGAGGAGGAAGTCCTGAAGACACATTCTAGTTGTCAATGGAGGAGAAAGTTGTAGATCTAGAGCCTCGGTGAGGAAGAATGAAATGATTACTTATTTTGGGGTCCAGGGTAAAATTGGTTACCATAACGAAATCAAAAAAAAAAAATCACATCATTGGTTGAGACTTTACAGGCGAATGGAGGATGTGTTAGCCTCCTGCTGTAGCAGGTTACTCACCTTTCATGATTGACATTTTTACATGCCAAATATGTCATACTTTGCATGCTGCAGTGTTCCATATTTGCTACAGAGGCCAAATAAGGATGCCATGAGAGTGTGCCAGTTCAGGTGCCACTCCTGCGTTCCAATTTTGATGTACTATTCCATTTTGAAGAATTTTCAGTTAAAGGGAGGTCCAAACAGTTTAATCTTGGTCTCCCTAGGTTTCAATTTCCTGTTTTAGAATATAGAGAAAGAATATCTGTCCAAACAGCTTAATCTTGGCAGATTCCTAGATAGGTAGAGAAGCAAAAGAGCCCAACTGCTTAAACTGGGCCCTTGGAAGAAATAAGTGTAGATATAGATAGGAAGACAGAAAAGAAAAAAGTTGAAAAAGCTGGGTTTGCAAGTCTAAGTGCACCCAAACCAAAAGAAGAAAAAATGCTAGGTAAGTAGGCTGGGTAGGTAGTTTTGAGGTTGCAGAATGTTGATTTGTGATCAATTCCATATTTTCAAGTGTCATATCTATTCATGTCACAATTATCAGACAGTTTTTATATGAAGGAGTTCAAGCAAGGCATGACTAACTTCCCCCTTCTTCCTTATACCCTAAATCACTCATTAACTTCCTCAAAGAGGTCAAGATCTGCTTGATATCTCTCAGTTTCATCATTCTCATGTCAAATGCCTTGGTAAAGATCTGTTTTACTCAAGGAATGGTCATTCCCTTTATGGACCATTTTCCCCTAATAACCTAAGATTCACATACTTGGCGCTTTTTTATCACTTGTCATATTAACTGCTAACTTTACTGTATAGCTCTCTATCTATTTCCCCTTCCCCTACTAAAAACTATATAACCTCCCATATACTTATCCCCTCCCCCTGGTTGAAAAATAACCATAAGTATCCCTTGGGAATTACTAAGTTTGCCTAAAACTTAGTAAGAACCCTCATGCTATTTTTAAAAACCCCTTCCAAATGCATTAGGACTCACTCCTATGCATAGAAAACCCTCTTTCCGCCCCTTTCTCCTAAAAACCCGCATTCAAATGTTTAACCCCGCACATGTTTAACCCCAAAAACCCACTTTTCTAAAGTTCCCCCCCCCCCCAAAAAAAAAAAAAAAAAAAAAAAAAAATTGGTGCGTAAGCCCCCTCCTTATCCATCGACCACCTCGTCTTATCCACCAGTCGTCCGATCGCCAGAGCCTGAGATCCGCAGTGGGCGGGTCTATTTGTGCCCCGACATGCCGAAGGATAGCGCCCAGTAGATTGGCGGTTTTGTCGACGTACTCCCGCCACGCGTCACCCTCCCGGCTGTGGCGGAGCCCCCCCTGCCAATACCGCCCAGGTGCAAAAGCGGTGCGCCCGAAACCAAAAACCGCCCTCCCCTCGCATGACGTAAGCTCCATGTCACCTGCCAAGTTTCCACCAACTCACCCCTTCCTGCCTGCGCCTTGCTGACATCACCCTGCCACCATGTCCCTGCCACATCATCAACACGTCGTACTGCCACGTCACCCTGATGACGTCATCATGCTGACATCATCACCGTACAAGAAGGTCCCACTACTGACGTCATGTTGATGTCATCCGTCATACCGCTGACATCATGCTGACGTCATCAGCTAAAAAAAAATGCGCAAGTGCAAAATTGAGGCTTCGGAAGCCGAGAATGAAATTCTGAGGCAGTTTTCGATGCGCGATTAGCGCTACGGGAAATGGGCCAAAATGGGGAATCTCTAGGGAATCTTTTGATTCCGCAACCATTTTGCGCCGAAAAGGGCAGAAAAGGCCCGATTTTGCAGTTTTCAGCATATTAGCAGAGAGAGAGAGTGTCCCGATTCAATTATCAAACAGTATCAGGGGAAATAAAGCCTAATTTAATGCCAAAGAGTATCAGGGTTGCGGCGAAGTGTATCAGTGAAGATCTACCAGCGGCCTGAAGCAGATGAAGCATTAAAGAACCATCCAGCAAAGTCAAAGAAACAGTAAAGGCCATTTAAAGGCCTTCAAATCACAGTTACTGTACATCAAACTCACATACGATCAGTGGACCAAAGCTCAAGGCACAGTTACTGCAAAAGCATTGCACCAAGCCACAAAGGACACCACATTAACTCATTTTGATCCAGCTGCCTTTGGCGCAACACAAGGAATATTTACTTGCATTTAATTTCAGCACAAGTTATGTTTAAAAAATGCTTTTTCCCGCAGACCTGTTTAGGTCGGCTGTAATAAATATTTTGGATATTTTACCTATATATACCGCCCTGAACAATGTAATGAGGGTTGGTTGTTGTTATTGGATGGTCAGTTGATTCACTCAAGGAAAGACTCGCACTGTATATTTGATACTTTCTATAATCAAAGACTGCTTACAAGCTTGGAGAATGGATTGTTTACTGTGTTTAATGGTTGAAGAGTGACTGTGGAATTCTTGTGTTGTTACATGACTCAATAAGTGCTTCTTACCTCTGTTTTCCATTCATCAATCACCATCTAAACAGCAGAAAGAAAAATTAGCCTAGAACTTGTTTAACTGCACTCTATGTTCAATTTCTGTTGTTTCTTTATGTTTTCATCTGTTTTAGGCATAAATATGAATTCCATATGGCTCATGTTTGCCCTAATTTCACCATGTATGACAGTTATCCAGGGATTCTTAATTGCCCCTAGATAGAGTTCATCCCTTTCCCTCTGTTAAGCTGAGTGAGAGATTCTTAATTGCCTCTCATTCCTTACATTTCATTCCATATTTTAGCTTGAAGGTCGTTTTATGTGCAGCTACCCTGCTCCATTTTCCTCTTGTGACCAAGAAAACGCGCCATTAGTCTTACTCCACGACTCCATGCCCAATGGTTTGAAACTTACCACACTATGCATTGCTTCTTTACTTGAAAGCATCCTCCTTCCATCCAAACACCACCCAAACACAAACAAAACACCTGAACCCAATAACTAGCCTAAAATCATCAACAAAAAAGCTAAATCATTAAGAGAGAGCCCTCTCTGATTGCAAGTGGGCTAGAACCTGCAATCCAAAGATTGGTTTGTGGTTACCTCGGCCGTATCCCTTCAGGAGCTTGGGGACAACCTGAGTGTTAACATAATGGCGACTCCACTGGGGACATCCTTAGATCATCTCAAAAACCAGTCCGAAGCTCCACAGAGGAAGAAAGTGACCTTTAAAAGTTTCTGTTTAAACTGTATTGTTAGAAAAATTCCCAAAAAGCAAGTTAGAAGCTGGCTCCCAAAAAGTAGTCACGTTATACAAGATCAAATCCAGACCCAAAACCCCCAGCTATTTTCGAAAATCATAATATAATCCCTAAGATCCTTAGAAAACAAGAGCAACAAGAAGATTTTGCGGATACTAGTCCTGAAACAGTTCAGCCTAGTAGTTTTTCAACCCTTGTCAAAGTTTTGTTCCGTTCAAACCCTTCTTCCCCTTGTTCATCATCCACTTCTCCAAACACTGTTTCCACACCTTCGTTCACTACACATACCACTACTTCTACTCCTATTATCCCAGTTACTCTAGTTGTTCCACTTATCCCCATTGTTCCACTTATCCCTGTTAACATGGCTAATAGATATGCACCTTTACAGTTGCCTGCTAATCTCGGGGTTATGGCTCAGGATTATTAGACCAAAATCACCTATTTTGATGGCACAAATGCTTGCACAGCCCTTCAGCACACAAAGAAAATGTAGGACTACTTTGAGAGTTATGAGATTGACGATGATAGTGTGAGGATGAAAATTTTTGTCCAAAGTTTGACTGGTGATGTCAGGACCTGGTTTAGAGCGCTCCCAGCCCATTCCATAGCAGACCCAGAAGCCTTATATCAGTCATTTATCAACAGATGGGAGAAAAAGAAAGAACCGTTGCACATATTATCTGTGTATGACACTATCAAAAGAAGTCCTCAAGAGACTGTTTTGGATTACTGTGCAAGGTTCAATAATGTTTATAATGCAATGCCACAGAACTTAAGACCTCCACCTGATCTTGCTTTGTACAAATTCCCTAATGGTTTTGATGCTGAAATGGCTTTTCAGTTAAGGGAAAGAGCCCCTCAAAGCCTTGCAGAGATGCAAAATGTCGCTGTTAGTGTGGAGGCAAACCTAATTGCCAAAAGAAACAGAGCTAGAACTGAGAGAAGGACTACCTTTAAGGAAGAACCCTCAGCCTTAGACTAGAAACTAGATGTTATTATCAATGGCATGCATAGGCTAGGAGACAGAGTAGAGAGTGTTGAAAGGAAATCATCATGGGAAGGACAACAGCCCAACACCATAAGGAACCCAAATTTTAGGAAAGCTCAAAACACAAATACTAGAAGGGCTAGTCCCGACCACGATATTATGTCTCCTTTCCAAGAAAACTACGCAGAGGCATCCACATCCAGTGAGCCCACAGAAGAGACTCACATGAACTTGATAGACTCGAAAAATGAGCAGCAAATCTTTCTCACTCAAGAAGACCAAGACTACCCTGATATAAAACAATTTCAGACCAAGTCAGGACAGTCTTTTGACTTTAAACAAGGCTACGATTCTATTGTATATGAGGTCCACAAACAATACAAGCTGAGAACAAGAACCATTGATATCCCTGCACCTAGCAAAACAAAGGACAGTAAACAGCCCAACAAGATTAAAGGCAAGGTTGTCATAACAGAACCAGCTGATATGACTGTCCCAAACCTGCACCAAGTGACTGTAGAGGACATAACAGCCATGCAGCCTCCTATTGATCATCCTCTGCCTCCTTCTTCCTCAAAAGAAAATTGGAACAACTCTCCTAAAAACCTTCCCAAAACAGAAATACCACAAACTGTCAATCGCCATAACGTAGACAATCAAAAGGAAAACACAGATAGTATTCTTGAAAAGGAGAAATCTGCTGCTGCTAACGCAAAAGATTCTGTTGGAAAAACCATTCAATTTAGAAGCAGAGATTGGAAAACTTAAAATATCCATCCCCCTTTCAGAACTTGCCAAACATGATGTGTATAGGCAACAAATTCAAAGGTCACTTCAACTACCAGAGGTCAGGGATGCTGTAAATGTTTTAGATGATACCCCTGAGCTTCTGTTTGGTCCAGAAGTTAATGGAAAATCAACATATGGATTTGTCCCACCCTTTTATGTCAGTTTGCACATACATGACAAAATCTTGCATAATGCTATGTTTCACTCAGGTGCCTCACTCAATCTTATGCCCAAAGCTATAATGGAAAAGTTAAACCTTGATGTCACTATACCCTACAAAGATCTATACTCCTTTGACTCAAGTCAAGTCAAGTGTTTAGGCTTAATCAAACACCTTTGTGTGTCTTTAGTCCAGTTTCCCAACAAGAAAATCCTAATAGACGTAGTAGTTGCTGACATTCCCACAAAATATGGCATGCTACTATCAAGATCATGGGGAGAAAAACTCCAAGGATCCCTCCAACTCGACCTCTCTTATGCCACTATTTCTGTCTTCGGGAAAGCAAAGAGACTGTACAGAGAAACACTCATGAAATATGTGCTAAGTAGCGAGGAAAAGCCCCAAAATTTTCCAATTTACTTAATCCATTCTGATATGGATTCATTTATTCTTTTTAATGATGACATCAGTCCTCCAAATACTGACAAGCCTTTAGCTTTAGAGCTAGAGACATGCGTGAATGAAGAATCAGTTGCCCATGCCCATGACATAGCCACAACAATCAGGGCGACCAACAAACAAGAAGAACCTCCTCAAACAGAAATTTTAAACCTGTCCATTCCTAAAATGACTGAAACTCTTATTGCCAACCACAAGCAAGAAATCACATGGTATTTAGGGTTTGATGGTTCTGTCAACAAGTTAGGAGCAGGGGCAGGTGTATGGATTCACAATACACATGAAAACCATGCAGAAGGCCATGCCTACAGACTAAACTTCAGATGTACCAACAACATGGCAGAGTATGAAGCTCTCCTCTTAGGCCTAAAATTGCTCAAAGTTCTAGGAGCTAGAAAAGTGTCCATTCTAGGTGACTCCGATCTAATCATACAACAAATGAAAGGCAACTTTGTTACCAATGACAATAGAATGAGGGCCTATAGGACTGCCGCAACAGAAATATTTAATACCTTCACTGAATCCGAGCTTGCCAAGATTTCAAGAAACCATAACATACATGCACACAACCTAGCCACTTTTTCCAGCACATGCAAGCTTCCCTTTGAGCCAAATCACCGTTTCACTGCTGAGATAAAACATAGGCCCGTTGTTCCTAACAATATTAGAGATTGGTAGGTGTTTGAAAAAGATGCCCAGATTAACAATTTCCTCACTCTTGAGGGTGAGTTTTCAAATTTAAAAATTGACATAGAGGCCATGGACGATTCCCAACAACAAACAAATGAAAATCAGCAGACTGTGATAGCTGCAATAGCAAAAAAAATCCTCAATCCAAAAGTTTTTGACAATGCTGATATAGAAGAGCTGAAACAAATGCATTTAGAGGAAACAGTCAAAGTAGAGACTGAGTTCATTGATCTAAAGGATAACTTTTTGCCTGCTGGCCTCACTCCATTAGAAGACATGTTCGATGATAATGATGTGCCCAAGAAGCCAAAAATGGAGCCTTTGAATGCTGCTATTGAAGAACATAACATAGGAACAACAGAAAACCCCAAAATGATTAAATTATCTAAAAATCTACCTCCAGATCAAAAGCCAAAATATGTTGATCTTTTCAAAGAGTTCCATGATGTATTTGCATGGAGTTATGAGGACTTGAAGTCCTATGACACCTCAGTGATTCAACATACCATTCCCTTAAAACCAAATCAAAAACCATTCAAGCAGAAACTTAGAAGAATAAACCCTATGCTTCTTCCCTCATTGAGAAGGAAGTGAAGAGAATGTTTGAAGCAGGTATTATAGCACCCATCAGATTTTCTGAATGGGTATCCAATCTGGTTCCCACAAGGAAAAAATCAGTGGAGATCAGACTGTGTGTAGACCTAAGAAATTTAAACCAGGTCTCCTTAAATGACCACTACCCTTTGCCCAAAATGGACCACATCCTACAAAGAGTAGTGGGTTCCTCTAGAATTTCTTTACTAGATGGATTTTCAGGTTTCAATCAAATACTTGTTCACCCGGATGACCAAGACAAGACAGCCTTTACCACATCGTGGGGAAAATTTAAGTATGTTAAAATGCCTTTCGGGGTAAAGAACGCTGGTGCCTCCTTTCAAAGTGCAATGGATATTGCATTTACCAAGGAAATCCATGAATTCCTTGTTGTCTATCTTGATGACTTAACCCCTTTCTCCAAATCTGATCAGGAGCACCTCAAACACTTAAGGCAAATTTTCATGACATGTAGGAAATATGGCATTTCCTTGAACCCTAAGAAGTCCTTGTTTGGCCTTGAGGAGGTTAAGTTGCTAGGCCACATCATCTCAAAGGACGGTATCAGAATTGATCCAGAAAGAATCCAAGCCATCCTTCAAATTCCTTACCCAAGAAACATAAAAGAGTTGCAAGCATTCCTTGGAAAGATCAATTTCCTAAGGAGATTTATCCCAAATTTAGCTGAATTAATAAGACTGTTAAGCAACATGTTAAAAAAGGATGCTAAGGTAAGATGGTCTCTTGAAACCAAGCAGGCCTTTGAGAGTATCAAAGCTGCCTTGACTCAAACGCCTGTACTCACAAGTCCGCAGTTTGATAAGGATTTTATCATCTTTTCCTTTGCTTCAGAGCACACGATAGCTGCTGTCCTTTTACAAAAAGATGATCAAGGAAATGAAAAACCAATCGCATTTTTTAGCCGAGCCTTAAGGGTTGCACCCTTGAAATACCAAATCATGGAAAAGCAGGCCTATGCCCTTGTTAAGGCCATAAAAGACTTCAGAGTTTATATTCTATATTCACATGTGATTGCCTATGTCCCGAACTCTGCTGTAAAAGACATATTAACTCAAGAGGGAATAGAAGGCAAAAGAGGCAAATGGATTTCTAGTATTCTTGAATATGACATTGAGATAAAACCCACCAAGTTGATAAAGGGACAAGGTCTGGCCAAGCTAATGTCAGAAACAAATTTTCAAGCCTTAGACATCAACCAACTGGACAATGAACAAGAGCTGGCGACTCCACAGATTAGTGAAACCTCTTTACAATCCCCATGGTATGTTGATATTTGCTATGTATTGTTAAACCTATGTGCTCCCCCAGGATTGTCCAGAACCAAGAAAAGATTTTTGAAAATGAAAGCATCAAAGTTTTGTGTCTTAGATGGTGCCCTGTTTTGGAAAAATCATGAAGGCATATTGCTAAACTGTTTAACCATAAATGAAACCAACAACATCATGAAAGAGTTCCATGCAGGGGACTGTGGAGGGCATCTATATTGGAAGTCCACTGCTGACAAGATTTTAAGGGCTGGTTATTATTGGCCCTCTCTATTTGTAGATGTCAAGAAATTTGTTGTTTCATGTCACAAGTGCCAAATCTTTGAAGGAAAAATAAAATTGTTGCCTTTACCCCTTAAGCTCATCTCAACCGAAAAGCCTTTTCAGCAATGGGTTCTTGACTTCATAAGTGAAATCCATCCCTCTTCTTTAGGCCAGCACAAGTGGATTTTAACAGCCACCGACTATTTTACCAAGTGGATTGAAGCCATCCCATCTAGGCAAGCCAATGACTCCACTATTATCTGATTCCTTGAGGACAACATCTTTTCTAGATTTGGCTGCCCTGAGAAAATCATCACTGATAATGCTGCTGCCTTCAAATCCAGAAATATGATCAACTTCTGCCATAAATTTCACATTACCTTGGGCCACTCTTCATCCTACTATCCTCAAGGTAATGGCCTGGCCGAATCATCCTATAAAAGCCTCATCAACATCATAAAGAAAGTGCTGGAAGAGAACAAGAAGAATTGGCATAGGATGCTCACAAATACTCTGTGGGCAGACAAACTTTCAACCAAGAAATCCATTGGGATGAGCCCTTATGAGCTAGTTTATGGCATGGAAGCCAGATTTCCTTCATCTTTGGGCATTCCTATTATCAAACTCTTACAGGAGATTCAGGCTGAACCAAATGACATTCAAAGAAGAATTAATCAGACCATCCATCTTCAGCAAACTAGAGAGCAAGTGTATGACAGAGCTCAGATTTTTCAGGAGAAGCTCAAAAATATGTTTGATAAAAGAGCCAAGGCTGAGGATTTTTGTGTGGGCAGCAAAGTTCTAAGGTGGGATTCATGAAGAGAAGACAAGGGCAAGCATGCAAAATTTGACTTTCTTTGGAAAGGTCCTGTTAGTGTCAGTCTTTCCAGCCTTCCTCCAGTGATCAAATATGCTCTTACAAAGTGGTCTCAGAGTGTCAAGGTCAAATTTTGTCATTTCAGTGAGTCTTCAAGCAAAATTTGGTTACTAGGCATTAGGTCTAGGGTTTATTTTCACTCTTTTCAAAGTTGCCCAAATGTCAATCTATGTCACTATTCAGCTAAGTCTATCATCATTCATAGGGTTTTCATTATCATGTCAGTTTCTAATGAGTCATTTTACACCTTGTTCATGCTTCAGTTGCGCCTAGGTAAGGTCATTTCCCTCTCCTAGGGTTTTGAAGGCAATTTCTCTTGGACGGTAAAATCATTAGAAAAACTTGAATCCAGATGTTCATACACCTTCCCCTATCCTTCATGTACCTTATCAACCACTTCCCATCACTGAGATCCCCCAAATTCTTCATTTTCACTCAAACCCTAGTTTCTTGCCACAACTTGGCAATTTTCTAGGTTGGGCCTGTGTTTTTCCCTTTTGGACCCCTTCCCCTCACTCAATCTCTGAGGTTCCACTTTCCCCTGCTTCCTAACATCTCTCCCTACTTCCAAAAATTTCCCAAAGAATTTAGAAGCCCCTTATCCCCTTCATTTCGCTTCATTTCGACAAAATTCCTTGTTTCACACATCGGGATAAGTTTCACTCAAATGATGTTTCAGAGAAATCAAAGATGAATTTTGAAAAACTGAGAGAGGTTTTTGTCCGTAACATGCCAGAGAAGAAAAACCTCCCTCACTTTTTACACAGGTGTCATGGTTTTATAGAAATATCAAAAATATCGTTGCCTCAGGAGAATTGAAGGCTCCTCTGAAGTGACCTTGGGAAAATCAAGTTTTCTCCTAGATTGGTTGGCCAAATGACTTACTTGATGAGTAAACTGATAAATAGACAAAAAAATATTTCCAATGAGCTATCATGAGCTCAAATTGGAGTTGAGGAAGGCATTCAAAAGTTAACTGCAACAGCACTCTGCCTTGAGGCAGCCTCATTTGGCACATTTTGACCAGTGTTGGGAGATTTGATTTTTGACAGGGAAAATGAACTCCAAATTCAAAAATTCCAGTTGGGTTGGAAGGTATACTCAAAGGCCTGTCCAAAAAGCTATCCTTCACCCAATTTGGACACAAGGAAGGCCTCCAAACGCCTCCTGTAAAAGCGCACTACCCGTTAGGCAACTTTTTTCAGTGCAAATTTGCACGTGCACTACGCGTTAGAGGGGCGCTACGCGTCAGGATTTTTGCCCAGTAACTTGCCAGCAAGCTACCAAACTTACTTCTCTCTCCCAAATTTTTGCAGGTAGTCCTCTAATCATTGATGCTTTTGCTTGGTAGAGGAAAAAATGAGCATGGAAAATGTGTCAAATGCCATCAAGTGTGAAGCATGAAAACCATATGTATTGTGTTAAAAAATTTCAAATTGCAAGTGAGCTAGGGTTTTGCTTTTGCTACTCTCAAGGTCATCCCTTTCACTCCCATTTTTTCCCCACATCTCATTACCACCTCCCTTGTCATTTTCACCTAATCTCCCTAACAAAAATATCAAAAGCCCTAAAACCCTACCCCTATCCCTAAAATTCAATAACATAACCCTATGTTATGATTCCTTCCCTAAATTCCCTTTTACTTATATTTCCCCTCAGTTCCCTCAAAAGGTCCCTTTCCTAACATCTCCCTTGTGTTATTTGTCCCCTTGAAGCAGCATTTCAACAGTTAAAACATCAGGTCATTTGAGCAGAAGCAGCAGTACATTTCAGCCATTTTGCTCTTGAAACCATGTCAGAAACCGAAAACGACTATGAGCAAAGTGATGACCATGAGTCAACACCAGAGGTTGAGGTGCAAAGGAGGCCTCACAGGGGTGGTAAGGGTGGTCAGCATGTGAGAGAGGAGCCCACCTCTTTGACCTATTTACAAGCTTGTCCACTTCCAATCACATGTTTCTGTCATCAACCATGTTATGAATTTTGCGAGAGGCTATGCTTCTCCGGGTCAATGCTCATTTGGAGAGGTTGCTGGCCAAGGCTAACAGAGATAAGGACCTACTCTGGAACATGAAAAATCATTATTGGGCCCGCATGCATGTGTGCAAGGCAAAAATGAAGGTTCTCAAGAGACGGTTGGCCAAGGCACTAAAACGGAGGAAAAGGCCCGATCCACTTCAGATTTTGGCTGAAGCCACCTTGAAGGAGCATGGTGCTCAATGATACACCCCCAGCTCAAAATTCAGAAAATTTGGAGCAATTTTGGTCATTTTTGAAATTTTGTGCCAAAAAACAGGTTTTTGCCCTCAACGCGTAGCGCCCCGGGCGCTACCCTTTCGTTGGGGAGGTCCATTTCACGAAAACTCAGCATTTTCAGATTTTTCATGGCAAAATACACTTGCTCAGCCCTGGAACAAGAAATTTCATGGAGATTTGAGCCCCCAAAAGGTCAAAAAACAAGCAAAAAATGACCTTCTACCACTTTTTGGACACACAGGAAGCAGTCTTGGGAGATTGCAATTTTGGAGGGGCAAATTGCCATGAAATTGAAAAATTCCACTTGGGATGGAAAGTAGACGTCTAGACCTTTCCAACAAGCCCACGTTTGCCTCATTTGGATGCCAGGAAGTACCTAAAAAATGGCCTGAAAGGGGCGCTACGCGTTGAGAAAAGGGGCGCTACGCATTGGGGAAATTGGCCAGTTTTGCACTTTCAGCTTAGGACAACGCAACTTTTGAACAGTCTTGAATTTTCATGGGATTTTTCACCCTCTTTGATGTAACTAATGTAATTTCATGATTGACATGGCTCTTTTTACCTATTCTAGAAGATTCATTCATAAAATGGCAAAAAATTAATGAATGAATTGGTTCCAAGTTTATAGAGGCAAGTTGTTTTGATTGCCTAGTTTGTAGTGCTCAGTTTAGAATTGGTTGAAACAGCTCCTAGAAGGAGGAGCTCGACCCCTATAGGTTAGGGAATTGTTTATCTTGGTCTATATATGTAATTTTTCATTCAGTAGCAGAGGTTGGACTCTTGGGATAGTTTTGAGACTATATTGTACATATTTACAACATTTTTGGCAAAGGAAAGACCAGG
>APFE030781253.1:263726-362071 GCA_000404065.3 Pinus taeda
TTCATTATCAGCGTTGTGCAAGGCAATAACACATATTTTCTCAAATCTGTAGATGGCAGCACAGCTGAAGATGGCCCTGTAAATGGCCGAATGTTAAAGCATTATCATGATCCCTTTTGTTGAGAATTCCTAGCAGCATCATTTCTGTACATAAATGTTTGTATATATCAGCACTTTGGTCTATTTTTTGTATAACAGTCCGGATGATAAAGCACGCAGAAGAAAGCAGGCGGTGCTACACAGGTCACAAACATTCCAGTAGAAGGAAAGTGTTGTTCTCATTTCAAAATTCAGCTATCTAATAGTCAGCACTAAAAAATTTTCAATCAACAGCAACAATAGAAGATCAAGGCAGTCTGACCTGCTGTTCTTGGCTTTTCACAGGGAAAAGCCATCCCCAAGTGGAGCCACTGTTAACCTCCTGCTGCAGCAGGTTACTCATCTTTGATGATAGAAATTTTTACATGCCAAATATGTCATACTTTGCATGCTGCAGTGTTCCATATTTGCTACAGAGGCCAAATAAGGATGCCATGACAATGTGCCAGTTCAGGTGCCACTGCTGTGTTCCAATTTTGATGTACTATTCCATTTTGAAGAATTTTCAGTTAAAGGGAGGTCCAAACAATTTAATCTTGGTCTCCCTAGGTTTCAATTTCCTGTTTTAGAATATAGAGAAAGAATATCTGTCCAAATAGCTTAATCTTGGCAGATTCCTAGATAGGTAGAGAAGCAAAGGAGCCCAACTGCTTAATCTGGGCCCTTGGAAGAAATAAGTGTAGATATAGATAGGAAGACAGAAAAGAAAAAAGTTGAAAAAGCTGGGTCTGCAAGTCTAAGTGCACCCAAACCAAAAGAAGAAAAAATGCTAGGTAAGTAGGCTGGGTAGGTAGTTTTGAGGTTGCAGAATGTTGATTTGTGATCAACTCCATATTTTCAAGTGTCATATCTGTTCAGGTCACAACTATCAGACAGTTTTTATATGAAGGAGTTCAAGCAAGGCATGACTAACTTCCCCCTTCTTCCTTATACCCTAAATCACTCACTAACTTTCTCAAAGAGGTCAAGATCTGCTTGATATCTCTTAGTTTCATCATTTTCATGTCAAATGCCTTGGTAAAGATCTACTTTACTCAAGGAATGGTCATTCCCTTTATGGACCATTTTGCCCTAATAGCCTAAGATTCACATACTTGGCGCTTTTTTATCACTTGTCATATTAACTACTAACTTTACTGTATAGCTCCCTATCTATTTCCCCTTCCCCTACTAAAAACTATATAACCCCCCTATATACTTATCCCCTCCCCCTGATTGAAAAATAACCATAAGTACCCCTTGGGAATTACTAAGTTTGCCTAAAACTTAGTAAGAACCCTCATGCTGTTTATAAAAACCCCTTCCAAATGCATTAGGACTCACTCCTATGCATAAAAAACCCTCTTTCTGCCCCTTTCTCCTAAAAACCCGCATTCAAATGTTTAACCCGGTGCATGTTTAACCCCAAAAACCCACATTTGTAAAGTTCCCTACCCCCGCCGAATTAAAAAAAAAAAAAAAAAATTGGCGCGCAAGCCCCCTCCTTATCCATCCACCACCTCGTCTTATCCGCCAGCCATCCGATCGCCAGAGCCCGAGATCTGCGGTGGGCGGGTCTCTTTGTGGCCCGACATGCCGAAGGATAGCGCTCGGGAGATCGGCGGTTTTGCCGTCATACTCCCGCCACGCGTCACCCTCCCGGCTGTGGCGGAGCCCCCCTGCCAATACCACCCAGGCGCAAAAGCGGTGTGCCCAAAACCAGAAACCACCCTCCCCTCGCATGACGTAAGCACCACGTCACCCACCAAGTTGCCGCCAACTCACCCCTTCCTGCCTGCGCCTTGCTGACATCACCCTGCCACCGTGTCCCTGCCACGTCATCAACATGCCGTACTGCCACATCACCTTGGTGACGTCATCACCGTACTAGAAGGTCCCACTGCTGACGTCATGCTGATGTCATCCGCTGTACTGCTGACGTCACGCTGATGTCAGCAGCTAAAAAAAAATGTGCAAGTGCAAAATTGAGGCTTCGGAAGCCCATAATGAAATTCTGAGGCAGTTTTCGATGCGCGATTAGCGCTAATCTCTCATCACTATGGAAAATTGGCCAAAATGGGGAATCTTTGGGGAATTGTTTGATTCCGCAGCCGTTTTGCGCCGAAAAGGGAAGAAAAGGCCCGATTTTGCTATTTTCAGCATATTAGCAGAGAGAGAGAGTGTCCCGATTCAATTATCAAAGAGTATCAAGGGAAATAAAGCCTAATTTAATGCCAAAGAGTATCAGATTTATGGTGAAGTGTATCAGTGAAGATCTACTAGCGGCCCGAAGTAGATGAAGCATTAAAGAATCATCCAGCAAAGTCAAAGAAACAGTAAAGGCCATTTAAAGGCACTCAAATCACAGTTACTGCACATCAAACTCACATAAGATCAGTGGACCAAAGCTCAAGGCACAGTTATTGCAAAAGCATTGCACCAAGCCACAGAGGACACCACATTAACTCATTTTGATCTAGTTGCCTTTGGTGTAGCCCAAGGAATATTTACTTGCATTTAATTTCAGCACAAGTTAGGTTTAAAAAATGCTTTTTCCCACAGACCTGTTTAGGTCGGCTGTAATAAATATTTTGGATATTTTACCTATATATACCGCCCTGAACAATGTAACGAGGGTTGGTTGTTGTTATTGGATGGTGAGTTGATTCACTCAAGGAAAGACTCGCACTGTATATTTGATACTTTCTATAATCAAAGACTGCTTATGAGCTTGGAGAATGGATTGTTTACTGTGTTTAATGGTTGAAGAGTGACTGTGGAATTCTTGTGCTATTACATGACTCAATAAGTGCTTCTTACCTCTGTTTTCCATTCATAAATCACCATCTAAACAGCAGAAAGAAAGATTAGCCTAGAACTTGTTTAACTACACTCTATGCTCAATTTCTGCTGTTTCTTTATGTTTTCATCTGTTTTAGGCATAAATATGAATTCCATATGGCTCATGTTTGCCCTAATTTCACCATGTATGACAGTTATCCAGGGATTCTTAACTGCCCCTAGATAGAGTTCATCCCTTTCCCTCTGTTAAGCTGAGTGAGAGATTCTTAATTGCCTCTCATTCCTTACATTTCATTTCATCTTTTAGCTTGAAGGTTGTTTTATGTGCAGCTACCCTGCTCCATTTTCCTCTTGTGATCAAGAAAACGCACCATCAGTCTTACTCCACGACTCCATGCCCAATTGTTTGAAACTTACCACACTATGCATTGCTTCTTTACTTGAAAGCATCCTCCTTCCATCCAAACACCACCCAAACACAAACAAAACCCATGAACCCAATAACTAGCCTAAAATCATCAACAACAAAGCTAAATCATTAAGAGAGAGCCCTCTCTGATTGCAAGTGGGCTAGAACCTGCAATCCAAAGATTCGTTTGTGGTTACCTCGGCCGTATCCCTTCAGGAGATTAGGGACAACCTGAGTGTTAACAGGATGCAAGTCCAATTATCCTGTGATTGGCTTAATAGCTAACCTTTTACCAGAAACATCAATTAACCTTAATTCGATCATGACTATATACTTGTAATGCATTCAAGTTAATGCTTAATTAACATTGTGACTTAGGGTTGAGCCCTAGTGTGCCTCCGACTAAATATTAATTTAATTCTTTTGCTATGTCCATAGTTCTCAATAAGAAATCATGTAAAACTCACATCAATGGTTGAGAGCTTTACATGTGGATGGAGGATGTGGGTCCAATTATCCTGTGATTGGCTTAATAACTAACCTTGTACTAGAAACATCAATTAACCCTTAATACGATCATGATTGTACTCATGTAATGCATTTGAGTTACTGCTGCTATAAGATGGATTAGCATCAACAATCTAGAAACAAAAGAAGGAAAATCATGGGGTTGTAGAATATTGGGAAAACAATGTTGGACTATTACTTGATCTATGGAACGTATTCACTCATAATCAAAAGTCAAGTTTAATCAATATGCAAACAAGTAGAAGCAACAACACGGGTTTGTAGGATAATAAAAATAAAATAAAAGGGTTGTTATTACTACTATACTTTTATCATCACTTGAGACCAAAATTGGAGAATAGGTATCATGGCCTATTCTCTCATGTTCAAAATCATATTCAATCAAGCTTACTAAAGTTTTCAAGAATTTGTTTATGAAATTGAAAAGCTCATGTATAAAGCTTCTTAGTCTATTTTTCTTATGAATATTCTCATGAATTAATATAGATGAGAGGCTAGAACTTACTTTTAAGGGTTGAGAATACTAGTAGAGATTGAAACATTCCTTGATGTTGAAGATGTGGAGCTTGACTTGTCTTTGCATCTTTAAGACACTAAAAATTTTGTATGTTGCGGCATCTGAAATCTGTAACTTCCTTGTCAAACATAAACACAATTTAGGGGAAGTGTTTGTATAATAGTTTATATTTATATCATCATCCCATTAAAGATTCAAATAGCTCAAACCTAGAGGTGTAGAAAATGAATACATAGTAGAAAAATGAACATAATATTTCGAGGGTTGGGGGTATAGTAATATAGATACCATTGCTTACCTTGTAGCACTTGAAATTTTGTAGGTGAAAATTATTTTCAAAAGGTGAAAGATAGGTCCCTGATTAGTATTTATGTTATTTTTTTTCAAATTTCAACCAATTTCAGAACATTTATACATCAACTTTCACGAGAGATTTCATTATTTGTAATGTGTTAGAGTCAGCTCAATCTAATGTAGGACTATGTCTTGAGAAGCCTCCATGATGTTGATGCTGTCAAAAGCTAAAAATTGTTAGAATCTTCTACTTACCTATTTCCTTCATTAAAATCCAATTCATATCAGATGTGGACCAGATAGTTCTCCATAACAAATCCTGTAAAAACGACCTTTCACTCTCTACTTATATTACAACTTTGTTCATCATCATGCATGTTAAATACACAATTTCAATTACTTTTATGGGATTTGGAGAAGCATAATTTCAATGAATTTTATGGGATTAGTGTGCATTTTATCACATTGAATTGGTATTCCTGGTTGACAGGTTCCCTTGGCCATTCTCGGGTAAGTGTTTTAGTTTATAGTTGCACATCTATTTCTATGTCAATTTATTGGTCCTTGAAGCTCTAATAAACTTGGGGCGAGAAAACATAATCCTACCATGAGAAAGACTAATATTTATGCTATATTTTATTATGTGCTTCAAATTATAAAGTAAATTTGTGTATTTGCCAGCAACAAGAGCACTATTATTTCATTTTATGTAAAAGTATGATGCATCAATGAGGACATATGTCACGTTGTGACAATAAATTGTATTGTAGTTATTTTCAAGTCTATTTATCCATCAACACAAGGCACATTAGCTAGATTTGTCATTTAAATTGATACTTCCAAGGGTCTAAACTAGGTGCAATATATTTCAAAGGTTGTGAAATTTTTTTAAATGTTTTATAAACTTTTATTATTTTGAAGAGGATGTAGGGCGGCCTCTTTGATTTATGGAATTGTCATTATCATCTTTTGTTGCTTTGCATTTCTTATCTGACTTTCCACATTACCGGTATTAAATAATTGAGGTATGGGATCAAAGGCTCTTTTTCTCAAAGTTTTTCCTCTTGAAGGGAAGCCTGCCTAATAGATATATACTAAAAATAAATTTCTTTCATCTATTCACAAACAACTCTACCCTTTAAGTTAATGCAAATGCAATCTTAGGATAACTCCACTGGACCAAGTCGCATTACTTGACCAATAAGAACCATGTACATGCAAAGATGAATTTGTTGCCAAATCTCAAGGAGACTTGTATTAGAAATATCCAATGATCTACAATCCATCCTACTTCACACATATAAATCTCACACTATTTTGATTTGTATCTATGTTTTTCCATGTCCTTCGTTCAGGCCCTTTGTTCAAGTGAGTGAATTTGTTGGAAGAATCCCATCTTTGTCTCTACTCAATTATTTGGATTAGTGTGCATTTTGTAACAATGAACTAGTATTCCCATTGGACAAATTCCCTTGGCCATCATGGGGTAAGTGTTTTAGTTTATAGTTACACATCTATTTCTATGTCAAATTATTGGTCCAAGAAACTTTGATAAACTTGGGGTTAGCAGTTCTTTGGTGTTTTGGTATTGTTTCTTCACTATAATACGGTTCCTCACTTTGGTGAAATCAAGGAAGAGAGTCATTATAGTAATATTTCTTCTCTTTTTCCATTTGAAAATCATGCTACATACTTTTATTGTTAAATTACTTGGATTGAGATATGTTTTTTCTTGTTGGACAATGTTCTACAAGAAAACACCACTTTATTTCTTACTATCTTCCTCATGATCCGTGAAGGGTTTCAAGATGGGTAGGATTAAAATATTTCTCACATAGTTACAACCAGAAATATCTAGCAATGATAATGTGCTTATATCCTGTAATTCCTTACGATTCCTGTTTTAGGTTTATTCCACCGTTACAAAGTTCACTAATGAAAGTATTATCCTCTCTTCGTTCTCCCGTGTAATTATTTAGGATTATAGGGTTAGGTTATTGTATATAGAGAGTCATGTGTTGTACATGGTGGTGGTTGAGTTCATTCAATCTAGGGTCCATTGAATATGGAAATTATAGAAGACTCATGTAAACGAAGTTCAACATCAATGATAGGTTTCATATGTTGAGGCCACACAAAATGATGTGCTCGATAAGGTGAGGGTGAAGGATTCATTATCACTCACTGTGTTTATGGGTGGGTGGAATGAAAGTAGAATGCATTGAGTACCAACACTAACACTAATATACCTAAACTTGAATACAAATTGAGGTGCTTTATTGGGTGATTTTAAATTATTTAAACACTTTTTTTCTGTATTGGTGAATTGAACATACATTGCACAGAGTATGAATATTAACAAAAATCCATTTAAACCTGGTCTGATATGTATATTTGAGCTGTGAAGAATGTTCGATAATGTGTTAGATGCCCTCCTACCTAATGTAGATAATTTACCACATATCTATCTTCAAATTTGGGGAAAATATTACATTGGTCCATTTGATGCAATAAAAAATAATCGTAAATATCAAACCCATGAGGCACCATTTCATGAAGAGCTTCCTAGGCTACCTATGCCCAATTTTTCTACGCACTCAAGTATATTGTATTTGAGGTTGCAAAGAAGAAAAAAGGATGAACTTGGTCCATAAACCATCAGGCACACATATTTCGCTTCTTTGCCTGGAGCTTGAGGAATGTTTTAGACAAACCGTTTGTTTACACTATCATTTGCAAACATGAGGGGTTCCCTTTCAAGTACCCAATGAAAAATATTTTGTGGGAACATTTTATGGATGCACCTGATGCATAATTTGTTGCAAAACATGAAATTGGGGCTACTAGATATCCTTATCCAAAGACCCATGCCTTTAATTATCCTAATGGAGATGTGTATAAATGGAAACGCCTCTAGAGATTACTCACAGGTAAATTTGATCTGGAACCATTACCATGTGAGGGTGAAGTGTTCAATCTGCTTAAGGCAATAAAAGGAAAAGGTCTGGTCTGGGATGGAATTGTCAATGAAAATAAGCTCTTGGATTGAGCACTGGGGAAGGAAGTTGCACATGCCTATGTTTTGAGTGGATTGTTTGATTGTATTACATTTAACATTAATACTTATTTTTCATTCAAATTGGGTTATAGTTAGATCACATAATAGATCACATCCTTTATCATCTATACTCTTTCTCCATAAACTTTACTGACTTACAACGTTTCCTTTGCAACATCTGATATAAATATTAGTACACTATTTATTGACAAAAAATTAATTACAAACTAACATATTTCAAATAGAATGTAACTTTTTAAATTAAAATCATAAAATTAGATTTTAATTAATCTATTAAAATAAATATTTATGTGAAAAATAATCTTAATAATTAAATGATACACAATTTATTGAGAAAAATTACATTACAAAATACGAGTCCACTGCAATATCCATGATTTTTTAACAGATAGTTTTAATTTTGTAAAATATATCCCAGTAAAGTTTCAACCAAATCATTACATTTTATGTATTTTACATTTTTTTAATTTTTCTGAGATTAAAAAATACATGGTCTAACTAATTTTAATTTTTAACCTTTTTCGAGGTATATTTTATGTTTTCTTTGCCCATTACATTTTGGCAATTCTTAAAAACAAGTCACTAAGCCATTGATTCACTAAGCCAATGATTGCCTTAGTGCATGTTCCTATCATATTATGTATGCTCATACATACCATCTACGCATAGGGATTTTCCAGCAACTACATCGCACTAGTTGTAGCATGGTTCACTGCTCAGACTTCCCGCTCTCTGATGTAGTTAATGACATGTACCCACATGTATTTAATATCAAATTCTGTGTGGAGGAGTTCAAACTCCACAGTTGGGCGCGCAAATTTCATATCAAACTACATAGATGGGTGCGTACATTTTTGAATTGAAAGTTCAAACCTTCCAAGATTCATCCGGACAACTCATTTGTAGGGCATGTTGTGTTAAACGATAAGTTCTGCAAAGGCTCTCTAAGCCATTAACAATTTGGAAGAAATCCCTAGTGTTCAGTTGCAGCGGCTTCACTGTGTACAATCTGAGAGGGAACCTTGTCTTTAGATTAGAAAACTATTGTTCTGATGAGAAGAGCAAAATCCTTGTTATGGACACCACTAGAACGATCTTCTCACAATGCGATGCAAGGTATATATAAATAATGCCTCTCTATTGTCATGCCAACTATTCATTCACCATTCTAAATAGCTCTGACAATGTTGTTGCAGAGGTCTGTTTCACATCAATCCATGCCTCATTACAAACCCTTGGATCATATACATCCAATTGGATACTTCGACCGTGCTTCCACTGGCAGAGTGTGAGGTGCATACATCTCTCTATGCACTACTCGTGGAGCAACGGATTTAACTCCAACATACGGGCAGAGGTTCTGGCCCTTTGGGGTACTCTTCATTGTGCTCTCTTGTTTGCTTTGGACAAGAGGTTCATTGCTGGATACTCGAAAGCGACCATAGAATGGGCTAAGGGATCTCTATCTCTCTCTGCCCTATCTCTTTGGCACTGGCTGGAACAAATTTTCTCCATGAATACTCATTTCCTCTCGGTCTCCTTTTGTCACATCTTCAAAGAGAAGTATATGTTGGCAGATCACCTCTCCAAGCAAGGTTTATCTGCACAGCCAGGTCGGTTCCATTTCGAATGCTGGGATTCAGGCTCTTCCATCGGATCCGGTTACTTCCTCTTTTCTTGAGCATGCCCTGTCTCTCTCTTGGGACGATAGATGGTCTCTGTTCTGTCTCGCATTCTCTGTTTCCTTGTAATATTTGTGTGTTTGTGTTAGGGCATTTTCTGGCTCTCATTTTTTTGCTGACTTTGGATGCACTTATCCCCTCGGTTTTAGCTGTATGCCCTTCTAGGAAGAGTTCCCCGTAATCTTTGTGTGTTTGTGTTGGCGCATTTTCTTGCCCTTGTTTTTTTGCGATCTCTAGGATGCACATATCCCCTCGGTTTTAGCTGTATGCCCCTCTACGAAGAGACCTTCTCATAGTCATTGTAGTTGGTATGCAAGCTATCAAGGCATGTAGAACCCATGATTAATGTAACTGATTTTGTTTTCTAATAAAATTGTTGTTTTTTTCCCGTGGAAAAAAAATAAGTAGGTTGTTCCAAGCTTTTCTCAGGTAATTCTTGATAATAGAGAATAATGAGTGAGCCATGAAAGCTCACTTCGTCGGATTTTCCATATTTAAACATGGGAATAGAAATATCTTTATTTGTTTTTTCCCATGAAGATCTCCCAGGGTTAATCGGTGCATGATTTATGTATCTTGGTAATGATTTGTTTGTTTTGTTGTTGCTACTTAACTATTTTTCTTGTAAGTTTGGCTTATCATTAACCATTCGTATCATAGCATATGAATACCCAAACTCTTAAAAAGAGTGGTCTTAGGTTGAGAGCCAAGGTTGTGAGCTATTATTTTCTAGTAAAGAATAATAGAGTTGTTGGAAATGGTGACCTAAAGTGTTTGAAGCCATCAAGATGTGGCCATGATAGATATTGCATAGATCATTAGTAGATAAATTTGTTGGTTGTATGGTGCTTTTGAGATTTTGAGGTTAGGGTAGCTCGTAAGATTCAATAGGAACATAAAACACCATGGAAGCTTGCACACCTCTGAGATGAGATCGGTGTTCCCTACACTGAACATGGTATAAGTATTCTCCAGAATTGCACCTGTGTCCAAAATTTGATGATTAGATCCATAACCGACTGCACGCAGAGTTCCTTATTTCTAATGGGGAAGAGAAGTTGATTCATCCATTTTTTTGTGTCTGCATATCTTGGAGGGATGCAGTGGAATGTATTTTTCCTCCACAATGTTGAAGGACTGACTATTGATGTGACCTCTATGCCAAGTAGCAAGACTGTAAGGAACTTGATGCATAAAAGTTTTTGAAGTAGTTTTCTTCGATGAGGAGGAAGAGTTGACTGTGCTGCCAGGGAATACACAGGTTATGGTTATTGGAAAAATCCATTTGGATGGGCATCTTAAATAAATGAAGTATAAGTGTAGATAGAGATATAAGTAATTTATGTACACATAACTCAACTCAATATTTATGTGTAAATAGAGCTATAAGTAATTTATGTACACATAAATCAAGTCAATATTTATGTATTCATATTAATGCACTTAACTAAATAGAAGTCAATAATTAAATGAGTGTATGTAATTAAATTAGTGTGTAATAGATTTAAGATGACAAATTTATAAAAAGTTATAGATAAAGAATTTAAATGTTTTATAAGTAAAAAAATTTAAAAACTTCATCTATGTCATATTTCCAATAAATTTAGATTATTCATTTAATAGTAATAATAAATTATTTTATTTATTTATTTATTTATTTTTAAAGAAATGTAACTTTATTGATGTGAAATTTCACTTCTCTTATATATATGAAAATAAAAATTAATAAATAACATTGTATACCAAATTAAAATATTAAAATTTACAAATCTATGAGATATTTGTCTTTTTTTTTGCTAAAGCAAGAGTCGGACCTTCTATTAACTTGTGACTGAAAATATGTTACATAAGTTACAACAAGAGTTAAGAGGAAGCAATCCCTCCAACAAAGGGAAGATTTAAATCAGCATTTAGTACCCGTAAAAAATTTGATGCCCTGACAAAACATTTGGCGGACATAAAGATGGTAATAGAAATTGTATCCAAGATATTTCAGGTCCGCTAAGATTTCGTGAATTGTGACCCACTAACCTGCTCGACAGCTTATAGCCATCGATCTGCTCCCTCATGATCGAATGGCTAGTGGCCATATCGCATGGAGTAGAAGCCCGAGGTATACCCCCCCGATGAGGGCGGTATCCACTCTCCACCCCAAGCCACATGTTGACAATTGAGTGGCATCGCATGCAATTCATAGATACCACTTTTGGTTTTGAGGGCACCTAAAAAGGGTGGTATACCAAAAGTAGTTTTGACTCCTACTAACTATCTCTCGGACCCACCAACCTGCTCGTTGGCCTGTAGCCTTTGATCTGCCTTTCCATGATCCCACGAGATAACCCCCGATAAGGGTGGTAATCCCTCTCCTCACAGAGCCACGAGGTGAATAGTGAGTGGCATCTTTTGCTTTTCTTGAAGATCTTTTTAGGTTTTGAGGGTGTCCGAGGACCTAGAAACTGCTCTGACCCACTATGGTGCCAAGCCACTGAGACTTTGTGTCTCCTGCCCTCCATACTTCTGAGCCATCTATTGGGACTGATTGTTACTAGGTTCCTAGTTACCCATTCTCTGGCCCAGCTTCCAATAGCACCAATGCAAAGGCAAACTATGGTGATCTCCTTCGAGATCCACAAGTTCCCAAACTCTGTGTATCTTTCAAACATACTCCTATTCTTCATTGATGAAAGGAGATAGTCAGTTGCCCTCTCTGTTCTGGTATTGCTCCATGTCTGTGAGGGCCCGAGATGAATAGCCTACATGTATTTGGTTGTCTGGTACCTCCTCCCACCTGCAGCACATGTTATCTCGTGTGCATCTTACCCCTTCATTGGCTAGCCAATCCACTACTCTATTGGATTCCTTACGAACATGCATGAAACTGAGAGTTCTTAGAATTCTTAGGTGTGATTGAATTCTGTGATAGACCTGTAGAAGACTCCAGTGGCTTGAGATTTTATTTGGTGTTGTTCTTGTGCCTATTTGCTTGACTGAATTGATGACTAATTCTGAGTCAGCCTCGATAATAACATTATGTGTATTGTGCTCTATTAGAATCTCCAAGCATTGTTCCATAGCCATGAGTTTAGCCATATTGTTGGTGGCTTTTCCCAGATGACTGTGAAAGATGACTTTTATGTTGCCCTCCTCATCTCTTATGACTCCTCCATAACCAGCGTCTCCAGGGTTACCTTTTGAGGCTCCACCTATGTTGAATTTCAAAAAGCCCTGCCAAGGGTGTTTCCAGAAAGCCTTTCCCTCTGAAGTATGCTTTGTGGTATGATTTATACTATGAGGGATATGTATCTGAAGCTCCAACCTTTCCAGAATCCGCACGTCTCTGTGGCCCGTGTTATTTCCTATAAAACAATCCCCAAAGGTGTTGACCGTCTCCTTGAGATGTTTTAGGATTCGCACTATGATGCTTCTAGATGGGCCATTTTTGTCTTTGAAGATCCTATTGTTGCACTATTTCCATAAATTCCAGATCAAGAACCCTTGAATCAAAGCCCAGGCTGTGTTTATCTTCTCATTGTCCGAGAAATATCTTCTCTAATTTTTCAACGTAACAATGATATTATTTTCATTCCTGTCTGTTTGCTTGAAGACATCTGCTACCCAGTTCCATAGGGTTGAGGTGTAGGAGCAGAGGTTGAGAAGATGATTTATGGTTTCTGCCTGCTGGCCGCATAGGTGACATCTTGAGGGGCCAGCAAAACCTCTCTTTCTGAGATTTTCCCAGGTTAGAATCTTGTCTTGTTGAACCAACCACCTAAACAGTTTGATGTTCATCCAATGTGGGTTATTCCATAGGTCTTTCCATGTCTTGTCAGTGTTTGGAAAGTTAAGTCTTGTGGCTATTCTTTTGGCTTCTTTGAGGTTGAAAACACCCTTATTATTTCTGCCCCATCTTAATAAGACATTTGAAGTTGAGGTAAAAATTTGTCTCTTATCTAGAGTAGCTTCCAGAGCTTTAGCTTGAGTTTTCAGTGGGGTCAGCTCACTGTAGTCTGGTAGCTTCCAAATTCTCCATTTTCCATTGTCCCATGACAGATCCCAATAGTCACTTACTTTCTTTAATCCTTTGTTAATGGTATCAATTTGGATGCTTCCTAATTTCTCTCTGCTAAGGTTACCTTCTTGCTGCCAGTTGTCCTCCTAGAACCAGGCAAGATTTCTATTTCTGATCTCCCAGAAACTATGTTTTTGTACTAAAGCTCTGTTCTCCTAGGCCTTGTTCCAAATATTGGAACCTTTTATGTGTCCTGTCATTCTTATGAGGTTTGTTTCTTGCCAGTTCAATGCATATTTCTTTTTTTCCAGAGCTTCGCCCAGGGTTTTCATATTTCCTTTATCCATCTCCACCATAGTTTTGCTCCCAAAACTTTGTTTAGGATATCTAGGTCATGTAGTCCCAAGCCACCATGGGATTTGGGTTTGCAGATCTCGTCCCAAGCTACTAGAGCCCATCTCTTTTTCTCTTCACCTTTTCCCCATAGAAAGTCTCTTTGAATATTTCTGATTTGCTGAAGGACTCCTTTTGGTGCCAGAAGGGCGAATAGCATGTAGATTGGGATAGTTTGAAGTATTGTCCTAGTGAGGACCAGCCTCCCTGCTAGGTTCAAGGCTCTGCTTGTCCACTTGTTGACCTTATCTTTCAATTTATTTGTTACAAACTCCCAGATATCCTTGTTCAGTGGTTTGTCGGTGAGGGGAACTCCCAGATACTTTGAGGGTAGCGAATCTCTTTGAAAGCCTAGAGTTTTGGAGAGATTCCTTTGAATAGAAATATCAGTATTGAAAAAGAAGATCTTTGATTTTGTGAGGCTTACCTCAGTACCAGTTGCCATTGCAAACTCATAAAGAATTTGCTTGAATTCTTTGGCTTCCATGACTGTTGGAGCGCCCTGCAGCATAGTATAGTCCACAAATTGTTGATGTGCGTGTCTCCATTCTATGTGAGTCTCAGTCCCTGTATTCTTCCTTCCTCCTTGGCAACAATGATCGCTCTACCCAACTCTTCCATCTTGAGATTGAAGAGGAATGGGGAGAGAGGATCTCCTTGTTCGAGACGTCTCGTAGGCTTGAAGGTTCTGGATGGAGAGCCATTGAGAAGAATTGAACAACTAGCTATGGTAACAAGAGCCATGACCCACCTTATCTAATTGTGGTAAAAGCCATATGCTTCGAGAACATCTCATATGTAAGCCCAACTTAGTTTATCATAATATTTCACTATGTCTAGCTGGATTATCATTCCCACTTGCTTATTGGTTTTGAGGGAATGTACCACTTCATGAGCTTGAATGATGTTATTGAGAATTTGCCTCCCTTCCACATAACCCGTTTGCTCCTCTGATACCAGAGTTGGGAGGAGGGGTTTGAGTCTGTTGGCAATGACTTTGGAAATGATTTTGTACACCACATTGCATAATGCTATGGGTCTCAATTTATCAAGAGAGGTGGATTTTTCCTATTTAGGGATTAAGGCAATGAGGGATTCTTTAAGCACCCTCAAAACTGATTTAAAATTTCTCGAGTCCTCCACTACCTCCAAAATGTCTTGTTTGACAATCTTCCAGCATATTTTGAAGAAGTTCACATTGAAACCATCTGGGCTTGGAGCTTTTCCTTTATGCATTTCTTTTATAACTTCATTGACCTCTTCCTCCATTACTGGCCTGTTGAGATTATGATTGTCTTCTCTGGAAACCATCTTAGGAATGTGTTGAGTAAATGTTTTCATGAATTGAGTTCTATCTACTATGGTTTCCTTAGCAATGCTTTGAAAATTTTGGATCAATACATCTTCCATTTCCTCATGATTATTTTTCTCTGTTCCTTGAGAATCTATGAGTTTTGAAATCCTATTGATAGTCCTGTGTACTATGGTGGATTTGTGAAATAATTTGGTGTTTCTCTCTCCTTCATTAATCCTTTGTACTCTGGATTTCTATCTCCAGAAGATTTCCTCTTGGAGACATCTATTGTCCCATTCTTGTTGAAGTGAGTTTGCTAGCTCTTTTCTTTCCTCTGTGAAGCCTTCAGTGATGACAATTTGGATAATTTCCTGTAATTACTTTCCCACTTCTCCTTTAGCTTTGAAGATATTTCCAAACTCATTTTTATTCCATTCTTTGAGTTTTCTCTTGATGTGTTTGAGCCTAAGATGTAGAAGGAACATCTTCGTGCCTTGGGAGTGTAACTCTTCTTTCCACCACTTCTCAATGTTTGTGAGGAAATTAGAGTGAGTGAGCCAGACATTCTCAAACCTGAAGGGTCTGTTTCTCGATGTACTAGTTAAGGAAGCTTCCAATTGGATGGGCCAGTGGTCTGAGCCTCCAAAAGGGAGGATCAACGCTGTCAGGCTTCTTGCAGTGAGTAAAAGTTCTTCTGAGATTATGAATTTGTCTAATATTGAGGCTACTTGGGTAGTACCCCCTCTTTTGTTATTCCATGTGAAAATTCCATTACTTGTGTCCATATCCACCGCTCTCATATTGGTGAGGAAGTTTTGGAAGGCAACTGAGTCACTTCCAAGTGTTCTAGTTTCCCCTTTTTTTTCTATGAGAGATTTAATCATATTGAAGTCTCCCCTCAGAATCCAAGGTATTGCTGGGTGTCTTTTTTTTTATTTCCTCCAAAGAGGTGAGGAGCCTAATTTTATCTTCTAGTAATTGAGGGCCATAGACATTGGTGATCATGTAACACTCCTTGTCCCCCATAGGTTGAATAATCAAAGAAAGGTGGTGTCTAGACGCCTCCGCATCAAGTATACCAAATTTCTGAAGATTCCATAAAGTGAGAATTCCACCAATTGATTTAGTTGCTTTGACTTCAAGATACTCATATTTACTTAACCATTTTCTACGCTCTTCTCTGCTTCTCTACTGAGCATTTGGTTTCCTGTATGAACACCATGTCTGGTTTTTCTTCTTTGATTCTGTTACTTAGATTTCTTTGTTTTCTTCTACTCCCTAGTCCTTTAATGTTCCAGGCTGTGATCTTCATTAAGAGGGGTTTGTAAAGGAATAACTGGAGAGATCTTTCATATTGCCTGAGTCAATCATGAGTTTTCCACATTCTAACAACAGTTCTTTCTGTCTCTTCCTTCCTCTTTTCTTACCTGGGTTTTTGATGGATTTTCCTAATATTAATCCCATTCATGTAACCCCTCTGTTTTCTTGGTTATCATGGCCTCTTTGACTCCTAGAGCTTTTTGATGTGACTTGTTGAGGAATAGCTGTTGCACGCTATCAACTTCCTCCTGAGGTGGAGAGTTAATTCCTTTGTTGCTTCCTTGTTCTAGAAACTTTTCTAGTTCAAGGTTCTCCCTCTCAATGATCTCCTGTAAGTCTTGGTCCTCCATACCACTTTCACTTAGGGTTATATCATGGTCCCTTTCTAGTTCCATGGTCCCTTTTCCTTTCTCGCTTTACTGGTCCTCTGGTTTCTTTTGTATTCCTTCCTCTTCTACTTATTCTTCTAAAAGCTCAAAACTATTGTGACTTGGTGCTTTTCTTTCACTAAGTTTCTTTTGGGTCTTTTTTCCCCATCCTTTCCCTTTTCCTCCCACTTTAGTGAAACCTATAGGGTCTTTGCCTTTATTGGTTTTCTGGTGTTCCTCCCTTTTATTGAGTGGGCAGTCTCTGAATAGGTGTCCATGTTCATGACATTTGTGACATCTGAATGGTATGTGTTCATAGTCAACTACTTAAACCCATTCCTCATCATAAACTTCTAGGATGACATCATCTGGAAGTGCTCCTGATAAGTCCATATCTACACATATGCAAGCAAAGGAGGTATATATTCCTCGCAGAGTCGCCTCTGATATATTTATGAAATGACCTATTTTGTTACCTATAGCGTTTAAAGATTCTGGCATCCAATAATCTAAAGGTAAGGAGTATAGTCTAATCCATACCAGGACCTATGTGAACATTTCTTGCTCGGGAACAAAGTTCATCATCCAAGGTCGCATATAGAGACCAGTAGCTGCATAGAAGTATGGTCCTCCTTCAAAAATTTTGTCCTTGTCCTCCAGGTTTGTGAATACCACAGTAAAAAAACCCTTGGATCCAAGATGTATAGTTAACTCTCCTTTTGGTTTCCAGGTGTTTTTTATCCAAATGTACAGTGTTTTCTCCATCGGCCAGATGCCCATAAACTTGCATATGATTGCATAGGTTGTCATATGATCCCCGTGCTCTAGCAGAGCTGAATCATTTAGGATTACCTGTGGTTTAATGTTAGGATTTGGTTTGCAGGGCCCCATCTTAGCTCTATTCTCCGATCCCTGACTGTTGTCTTCTACTTTGTCCTCCTGTCGGACGTCCTCATGGGTCCCTTCCTTTTCATGGGGTTTGTTGCCTTCCGCCTTCTGGGTGTCAGAAATATTTGTCTTGTTCTCCGAGGAGTTTTGTGGCTTGTTTCTATTCACTGCTCTACATTTTTTTGAAAGCATGTTACTGTATGAGGGAGTGGAGCTCCCTCCTCCTTGCCCCTCCATGGTTACCAGCTTGTTTCTGTGGCCTCCTGTGTTGAACCCTAGTTTTTCCGCCCCGACTTAAATATTTGTCTTTAATAGAATATATGATTATTGTTTTTCCGAAGACTATATAAGACTACAAAACATTGTATTATTGTACGCATGGTATAAAAAAAATGGATACCACTAATTAAAATAAATTACAATAATATCTTATGTTAATTTTATGATACGGTATGGAGGAATTGAATCACTAATATTTGATTTGTAAAGCAAGTGTTATTCTATTGAGGTAGCACCCTATAAAACAATAACGAAGAGGGCTTTTATTGATTTTTGTAGAGTTAAGAAAAGAGTTTCTAACCATACTAACCAAATAATCACTTTGAAAGTGATATTTAAAAGAAGTTTAATAAAACCATATAATTTTTATATATTAAAGATATAATCCAATAATCACAACGCAGAAAGTTTAATCTAACCATGTATTAAAACAAGTTTATAGGAAAATAAAAGATTCTTATAGTAAAAGACAAAGGAAACAGGCAAGGATCTATCGAGGATACAACATTAATAAATAAATTCACTTTCAATAAAAAAAAATATCCAAACAATAAAAGATAATACCATGGTATGGTACTTGTTGTAGTGCAGAACTTTTAAGATTTTTTTTCGCGTGTAGCGGTTTAAATTTTGAAGCTATTATGAGCTTAGAAATTTAATTTTTTATTAAATAAGGTTGGAAGTTGGATGCATTTTCCCTTTCCATAGCATATGAAAAAGTTTGAATAGCTCAGAGGGTGCATCGCCAATGTAGATAGATCAATGGTTGCCATCTATTTCGAGACCCCAAATATAATCGAAGGTTAACTAAGGGGGGTGATGGCAGGGGCATATGAAAAGTCACCAAAATGGCATAGCTGATCTGCATTTATGGAGGAACGAAATGAAATATTAATTTAAACAAAAACATGATACGGAAAAAGCAAAACTTCAATTAATGAATAACAACTCTTGAAAATTCTTTACATGCAAGAAGGAAACAAACTAGCTCTAACAATGGTAGTTTATCTCTCAGAAGAGATGTGATGACTACATGCCTTCTGAATTGAGTTATAGTGAGGCTCTCATGTCTTTTGATCATCAATAAACAATGGAAAACCCTAAACATTCAAAAACCTAACCTTAGGAGATGAAGCGCCAAAAGCTTGTGGGCCTCATTGGAGTTAGTTGGAACCTCAACCTCCTGAGGTCGTACTTTGACATATAATTTTCATTTGGCCTGCATGATAGACCGTTAGAAAGGTCTATCGAAGGAAAACAACTTTCGAATACAAACATTTGTAGTAAGCTATATGTTTTCCCATTTCCCCAAAAAACGCCATTTAGGGCCTCAAAACAACTCCGAAAATTTAGGACACAAAAAAATTACCAAAAAATAGAAGACTATTGAAATAGGAAATTGTGCTGGAAACTATGGAACTAATAGGAAATAGTGTTAAGGGCCCAAGTGGAATAAGTGGGTGGCCACCAATATACGCATGGATCAATCCTCCCCCCTTAGGAAGCAATGGTCCCCATTGCATTGAGTGCCTTCATGAGATGGGGAAACTTCTAATGAATTTTGTCCTTGGTGAACCACTTGCCTTGGTGTAGGAGCTGGCCAACTTTAACAACTTCATATAACTATATCCTCTGTTGGTGAGTGTTTCTAACTTGTGTGTCCATGATCTGATCAGTTGTGGAATGTTCGATGCAATCTAGATTGAAGGAACACAAAGATTCTCTAGGTAGCATAATAGTGCATCCTAGAGGTGGAAATTAGGTACTTGTTTTCCATCCATTAACATATAGTACGTGGTGGAATATTATGGATCATCTTTGTACAGTTGCAGTCATCCAAAAGTCGCATGCCCAAAAGAGTTGAAAACAGTGGTCAGTGCCACAACTAGTGTAACAAACCTAGGTTAAAAATTCATATATAAAGTTAATAAAGGAAAAATAAGACCAAGGTCATAGGACACATATTCCAAATTGAATGTTGGTCAAAACATCCTAGTGAGTGTCATTTTGGTTTATTATAGCTACAGAAATTGGCGAAGACAGAGGCATTAATTGGCATTTATTTATGAAAATAAAGGAAAATAGGAGAAAAGTGAGATAAAAGGTCATAGGTTTGCATGAGAGAAAAATTGAAGGAAAAATAGATGAAAATGAAGAAAATAGAGGTCTCAATTATAAAACGACTTATGAGGATAAGTTCATAGCTTTAATTAGTTCAGTTTTGGAGCTCTCTCTCTATCCTGTCATACTATTGCACACTTAGAGAATTCTTGGAGCACTATAGCATTGGAGAAAGGAAGGAAAAGGAAGGACAAGGAAAACAAAGGACAAGCAAGGAAGATTGGGTTAAGTAGCATCAATAGGAATACTTGCAGGTAATAGGTTGCATGTATGACTTCCTAGCTGGTTTGCGAACGCATGGTAAATGAATTTTTGTATTTGGTTCTTTTGTTGTCATTGGAATGGGTTTTGTTGAGTGTGACAATGGTTTCAGCCTTGCCTTTCCATTTCTGAATAGCCATGGTGTGATGGGGTTATGTTATTTGTTTGAACTTTGGATTTCTAGAAAATTTTGGAACAGGGTGAGGTGGTCTCAAGGAAATTCCTAAGGGTTGGGGTGGGGGTGGTTTGATCTTTGGGAAACCCTCGACAAGTAGGTGGAGATAGGAAAATTTCTCAAGGTAATGGTGGAGAATTTTTGAGGCATCCAAGCTTGTTTTGGGCATAGTGATCTCTTCACAGGTTTTGGTAGGATTATAGTATTCTGAGGGTGGAGGTGGTTTAATCTTCGGGAAGCACTAGTTGTTTACATATGAGTTTGCTTATGTGATCTCTTCACCAATTTTGGCAAGATCACAAGAGCATGAGGGTGGAGGTGGTTTAGTCCCTTGGAAGCCCTAGTTGTTTATGTCTTGAGTCCTGCATTCATACTTGGAATATGGCACGGTGATGATGATTGGTTGAAAGAAATATTTGGTTCAAATCAACCTAGGGTTAAGTGGTACGTGGAAATCCCTTACTTGGTTGAATTTTTCATACGCTAATGAGAGCTCTTTTCCTCTTGTATTTTAATGAGACCCAGTATTGCAACAAGAATGTTGCAACTCCCAAGGCTACCAACTTAAATTATCAACCTGGAGTTTGTACAAACTTAAGAGGTTTCGACACTATATGTGCAGCATGTAATGTGTCCTTCTTTCGTTGATCTGATGAAATGAAGTGAATGGCATGCAATCAAAACCTAAAATAGTTGTAGAAATGTGAATGTTACTATATTTGGAAGAATTTGGAAATTATGTTTTCTTTTGTTGCATAAATGTAAAAAATAATATATTTTCATAAATGTAAATTCTATGCTACTTGTAAGAATGTAAACACTAGCCTAATTGTGGAATGTAAAAGTTGCATTGAAAAGGAAACATATCCTATGCAATGGAAATAACAATGCTTGCAAATAGAATCTTAAAAGAAGCATGAATCCAAGAGAAATAGTCATATTCTACCTTACATAGGTAAATGAGCATGAAATCAATTTTTAATTATTGTATTCCAATAGATTAGCTTTAGCTGCAGAGTTCATTAGGCATTTCATGATGCAATCAATAAAGTCATAATTTTATCTTTAAATTCACAAATTTGTCCATTAACCATAACTGGAGAGGTGAATTGCAATGGAGAAGAGGAAAGGATTAAGAGGTATTTGGTCTTACTAAATCATGGCTTTTGAGCCTAAGAGTCATTATTAAAGGTGTTGAAAATGCAATAAGAAAATCTCAGTTTGATTTTCCTTGGTCAAACTAGTGAAAATTCAAATTTCCATTTCAGCAGACAACTTGGGTGACATGGCTTGTGTCACCCAGTTAGCTTAGATAATTCAAGTTGTAAGATATGAGTTCGGTTGAGCATGAGTGATTGTTAATTTCTAGCAATATAATTGAGTTAAATTGAGTTTTTATGATTTAAACTAGTTCTAACTATTAGAGGAACTAGACGAAGGTCAAGTTGTGTAGTGTGACTTCACTAACACTCAGTGATCAACTAGTTAACTGATCAATCAACCAAAAATAATAGTTGCATGCAAAGAATTTGAGTTACCCAGTTGAGGTGAAGGTTCTAAGGAAGTGTACTATCAATTGTGGACTATTCCCATGTGTATAGGTGGTGCATGTAGTTAGAGGATCACCCTAAAGTAATTGTGCAATCCAGATTGGGGAATTTCCTAATTAATAGGGTCCTAATTCCTCAAGGAACAACGCAAGGAAATAGGAGCTTCGAGGGCTTGAAAATTGGCTAAGTGTTGGCCAGAGTCAGTCAGTCAGGTAGAGAAATAGACTATACACTTGCAGGTTATGCTCAGGCTTGAGAAAGCATATGTATTCATCCATATTCTTTGATTAATGCAATACATATTGGAAGGGGTTTTGACTAGTTGTTATCCCCTAGATAAATCTCTGTGTATGTATGTAAATTCTTGATGCATGTTTATGATATGTGTTCTATATCATGAATTGAATTCCACATAGCAACGTAGTATATTTGAGTCTTATGATTTCGTAAATTTCAAGAGAAGTTTCATATCTACACATTAATTTCTACAGAGTATCAAAGTAGGATTGATAGTAGAGTAGGAATTTCAAAGTTGTTATTGCAGGAGGATCGAATTTGCAGGATCAATTCTTCAGAGGTAGAAGGATGGCACTCTATGGTCTAAGACTTGAGTATGCCCTTGAGGGAAAATCAAACTTTGTTTCTTGGAAGGAACACATGGAGGTGGTACTGGAAGACAATGGTCTAAAGGAATTTGTCGAGATTGACATTCCAAAACTAGGATCATTTGATGTCAAGGATCTAGTGGAATGGAGGAAGTGTGTAGCCAAGGCAAGGAGAATCATATTAGAGGGAGTAAAGGACAACATTATCTCAAATCTCCACGATAAAGAAACTTTGTATGTAATGTGGCAAGCACTAACAGATTTGTTCGAGAATAGCAATGGCCACAGGAAGCTAGAACTCAAGGATAAACTTCGAAATATCAAGATGCAGAAGAATGACTTTATTCACAGTACCTAAGCAGGCTCACACAATGTCGTGATGAACTTGTGGAGTTGGTGTTACTGTTATAGAATATGATTTGTAAGCCTAGCCCTTCTAGGCCTTCCCAAGAGTTGGCATAGCTACCAAGATTCAGTGAATGGGAGGGAGAAACTATGAAACTAGGAACGCTTATGGTCATATTTGGTATGGGAGGAAATAAGGCAGAATACCAAAGATGGGACTTCATAAAAGTGTGAGGATGAAGGAATTGTGCCTTTGTTGGAAATGTAATGAAGGGAAAAGAGAAGAAATCCCAATCCAAACCAGAATCCAGTCAAGGCGGCAAGAAAAAAGACTTGTCCAAAATTAAATGATTGAATTGTCATGAATTCGGGCATTATGCCACAAAGTGTCCACAAAGGTCAGAGATGTCATGATAAATGACAAGTGGAATGTCACTAGATTCATTTAATCTCCGCATAAAAGATGGGCTCATTAGTTAAACTGGTTCGAGTTTACACACAAAATGGCGGTTGTAGGGATGCAATTTTGAGTGAAGTCTGACCAAGGATGGGACACAGACATTCAATGTGAAAATATCACCCCTAGAATGGATTCAGACCATGGTAAATATTTAATAGGACTTCTACAAATGTTATAAATATTAATGATCTGAATCAAGGCCGAACAGTCTGTAAGATGGCTTCCACAACGAGGAATGGTAATAATGATATCTTCGATGAGAAGTTGGCAACATTAAAGGGGGACATTTTATCTCTCATAGCTAAGTTTGTGGACCAAATTGTGACAGAGGCTTGCTATCACTCCGCTCTAGTTTCTAGTCATCTTGGGGAACTCTAAGAGCCAGTAGATCATCTTTAGTAGTTCATTGATCATCTGGTGGAAAAAATGGAGAATATGGATTTCAAAGTGGATAATGTTGAGGTGATTGTAGAAACAACCATGGTTGGAATTCTCAAAGAAGTATTTTGTATTATGGATCCTCATCTCGGCGGCCAGAATGCTCAGCAGGTTCCACAGACCTCCCTCATGTGCTACAGGACTCCCATGAGCTAATCCACCACTCCTCGTGCCTAACCCCTGAGTTAACCTAGTATTTCAAGGAATTAAACTCCCAATCGCTCCCATAACAAGGCATGCATATGACTAGAACCCTACAATCGCTCCCATAATAACTGTAAGGGAGAGACTGCAATCCTTTTCAGTGAGTTTTGTGCCAGAGACTACGAGATTGAAGCCAGTTTTTCAGGGCTAGTCTCCAAACCTCCGCCTGGAACTTGATGAGACTTTGTAAGACAATGAATGACACCAAGATAAAGCCTCTAACAAAAAACTTGATCAAGGACTTGAACTAACCAAGCCCAACCATGACAGTCATTTCGTCAAACATGTCACAAATATGCATTCTACAGGTCATAATGACATAATAATAAAATCAAATTGAGAATTTCTTGCTCCATTTTTCAACACTCCCTCTCAGCAAGAAAAGGATTATCAACCACCCCTATCCTGCACATGTGGAACTCGAACTTCCCTCTTGAGAAAGATTTTTTCTAAATGTTAGCATCTTGTTCCTTTGTCAAAATGTAGTGTAGCAACATTATCTGCCTCTGCACACAGTCCTGATAAAATGGAGGCATATCAAGAGGAACTATATTATATTTTTCCTTAGTTATAAATTAGTTTTTAATATAATTAAATTTATATATTAATTAATTCTCACGATAGACACATAAAAGGCCAATGAACATCAAAATGATGGCTGGCATTCTAAACATACAGATTTATTAGGCACATTATTGCGAGCTATATCTCCAAAATCAATTGAGTTGCTTCAATGAAAGCTGTGGATGCGACTATAATAAGTAATTTTCACGATAGAAACATAAGAAAACAACTTTATAGAGGGAATTGTAGTCAGTGTTTTTGCTAGTCTAGGAATCAACTATGTCTAAAACTTAACAACCTGTCCTAGAACTTATCAAATAGAAACCCGTCCCAAAAAATAAGGCTCAATGATACTAAGCCTAAAACTGTGAAGCAAAAAATTACCTCTGAATTCTCCTAATCTCAAACTAATTCACCTTCTCCACCTGGTCGCTTAACAATTATGGAATCTCAACTCCTCCACCATTCAGTAGAACAATAGCTTGACAAGTGACCAACATAGTTGAGTTGTTAGTCCACTTAATATTTTGCCTTAAAGCTACCTGTTAAATTCACCTACAGTGTACATATAGAAAAAATATGCACATATACAAAATATATGCATATACAGAAGATATGCACATATACGAAAGATGTGCATATACAGAAGATATGTGTATGCAGAAGATATGCACATATGCAAAAGACAAACATATACTGAAGATATGCATACATGAAAGATGCTTATATATGGAAGATATGCACATATACGGAAGATATGTGCATATTCATAAGATATGCACATATACATAAGACACGCATATACAAAAGATATGTACATATACAGAATACATGCATATACAGAAGATATGCACATATACATAAGACATGCATATGCGAAAGATATGCATATACAAGATATTTGCATATAAGGAAGATATGCACACATACAGAATACATGCATATATGGAAGATATGCACATATATAAAAGACATGCATATACGAAAGATATGCATATATACGGAACATATGCATATACAAAAGATATGCATATACAGAAGATATGCATATACAAAAGATGCACATATACGCAAGATATGCATATATAAAGGATATGCATATATACATAAGATATGCATATACAAGAGATATGCATATTCAGAAGATATACACATATACAAAAAATGTGCATATATGGAAGATATGCATATGCAAAAGATATGCTTATATAGAGAAGATGTGCATATATGAAAGTTACGCATATATGGAAGATATGTGCATATACAGAAGTTACACATATATCTTTATTCTTACTTTTATTTGTAAATTATCACAAAGTAAGTGGCCAAATTCGACAAATATTTTTAGTCTATTTTGCTAGTTTTTGCAAATCACATAGCTTAATTAGTAAAAGAGTAAGATTTCCACCTCCCTTTAGTCATAATTAGTGTAGTAGGAGAAAGAGTAAGCGACCCATTATCCACACATAATTTCTTTTTCATGCAAGGAATAATTGAAATATAGTGTAATTATGAGGATATTGAAATGGATCACTGAATATCCACATCTTATCACACTTTGCATGCTCACTTGATCACTTGCACATAGTTACATAGCACACACTAAGCTTCTATAAGATTTTTATTAGAAGGCATCCAGTTTCCAGAGCTCTTTATACTTAGTTTATTTTAGCTTACATCTCACACCCTAAAGAAAAGTAAGACCCTTAAAGGCTAAACTAAATTCCCCACAGGGGCCACCAAAGAATTTATAGTTCAGGTTAGGACCATTGGGGGTAGGCATCCGATAATCCGCCATGGTAATGTTACATATTTGTGACATATAAATTGAATTTATAGGGAGCTTAAAATCCTTCAATCATCCCATGGAAAAGAATACATGAGCATGGCAGAGACCCAATTCAGAGGGATCTCGGCTTAGGTCCAGTGCGTGTGGTACTATTTGTGGCTACCTGACCCATCTAGTGTTCGACACTTGTAACTGAATACCAAGAATATAAAGACTTGAATTATCACATGGCACCAAGCTACTTTAGTGTTTGAAAATCTAGGGCATACATCCTTATAGGTGGAGGTGTGGGTAGCACCAAAGCCTCATCTATTAACTTGGTTGATTCTTCTACTATTGGAAAGCGTCGCTTATTCTTTCAGGACGGTGCCCCAACACCCATCAGAAGATATCTCCACAAGGCGCAGTTAATTTGAGAGTGGAAAGGACAAATAGGTATTCATAGGATATTTTATCATACACAGAAAAAAACAAAAGCCTCATAATAATTGAGGGAGCCCCCTCTGGTTGAAGGGCTAGCTTGAACCGAAAGGCTGGTTGAGTTGGTTTCATGGCATAGTTTTTGTAGCCAAGGACTGCCTATGGGAAACACGTACAACATATGCGTAACTTTCTTATATGTGCATATCTTCCATATATGCATGTCTTTTATGTATGTGCATCTACCATATATGCACAACTTCCGTATATGGAAATTTTGCATATACAAAAATTGTGCGCATATCTTCCATATATACAAAACTTTTCTATATGCACATATATTCCAAGTATATGTGCAATTTCCATATATACACATAACCTCCATGTAAGTGCAACTTTAGTATATGTACATCTTTTCTATATGTGCGTTTACAGTATATGCACAAATTTCATATATGCCCATATCTTCTATATATGTGCATCTTTTCTATATATGCATTTACAGTATTTCATATATGTGTAACTTTCTTATGTGCATATCTTATGTATATGCATGTCTTTTATATATGTGCATCTATTGTATATGTGCAACTTCCATATATGGAAATTGTGCATATACAAAAGATATGTGCATATCTTTCGTATATGCAAAACTTCTCTATATGCACGTATCTTCCAGCTATATGTGCAACTTCTGTATATACACATAGCTTCAATGTATGTGCAACTTTAGTATATGTAAATTATGTATATGTGGATCTTTTCTATATGTGCATTAACCCTATATGTGCATTAAACCTATATGAAACTGTACTTTGTAGCTCTGGTGTGAGTTGTTGGTTTAACCATCCTACAATTTAGAAACCCTCTGCTTCTTTTGCTATATTCCTATTTTTTTGCTGACTAGGGACAATTCCCAATCTGTTGCTCGTACATATGAAGCTCGAATGATAGTACCCAATCATTAAAACCACATATTCTAGATGGCTAATACGAAGTGCTATATCTATGCTTCCCTTCTTCTAGACATATGACTATAATACATAAAATTGTTGTTGTCACTAATTGTAAATGTGTCATGCTATTAATAACTGGCTCTATTGGAAGTGATCACTATGGGATACATCTAATACATATTGTATCATAGTTATGATTTGAAATCCCATGCTATTTCCTTTCCAGTCCTCAATGGTATGGCTTGGGGAACTTTAGCTCTAATTTCTTAGGGATCCCATAAATAGAGTAATTTTATATATTTATAATATTAATGGGGATACCATTATGAAATTTCTTGTTTTCTTAAAGTGAAATTTCATGCTACAACATCACATCTCGAAGAAATAAAGGTAAATATCCTTCAAGAATAACTCGACATGATTGACAAGAACAAATATGTCGTGTTTATAAAAAATTAGAACTGATATTCCTTGCTAAATTTTCTAATTATTTTAAAGATATGAAAACAAAAAAGGATAAATATTTCACCTCATTTTGGAACTCTACCGTGAGAGTCAAGTAACCCAGTGATCACCTCTAGTCACATAGGAGGGTGTGTTACAATTTAACTATTATATGTTTTTGGAGTTTTTCAAGATATATTTTCCTTAGAATTTTTCCTAGAATTTGGTAAGGATTTCCTGCAATAAAAAGTTTACATTGTGAACTCTCCAAGATTAGGGTACCTCAAGGATTAGAGTAAACTCTCCATGATTTCAATGCCTCAAGGATTATAGTGAACTCTCCAAGATTAAAATGTCTATGGATTTTTCAAGATGTAATATGATTTAAATGCATATGGATTTTAAAGGTGTTTAATCCATATAGTAAAAAACCTATTTTTAAGAATAAAAAATAATGTTTTGACTTAAAAAAACATCTGGTAAGATTTTAGCCAAAAATCTAAAAGATAAAACTCAGTTAGACGACACCATAATGTTTTAATGTCAATTAAAATATTATGATCCAGTTACTTTTCTCAAATTACATGTGTCCATATATAAGGAAAATATTACTTTTGTCCATGTTAGAACTCTCTAGTCTCCTTTAGGCCAAGAAAGGATTACAGAGGTAACCACAAACCACTTTTAGGCTAGAATCTAGCCCTTCTAACCTTGAAGACAGCTCTCTCACTAGGTTTTATTATGATTCAATCAGGTGACTGAATGATCTTTAATATTAGGCTAGTTATGAGAATTAAAAAAGGAGGTTTGATTTATTGTTTTGCTGGCCACTGAGAGAAGATAGACCCATTCAACATGGAATTCATTTGTGCTAATGATTTCAAGTGAATAACGGATGATAAATGTGATTTATGCAGGGGAACGATGGGCACTTTTGCTGGTATTCTAACTTGATTTCGTTGTCAGGAGTGTGAGTGCGGAATTATGAGAAAAGAATTCAAAGCGTCAGGTCACAAGATGAATTCTAAGTGCCATAAAGAGGAAAAAGAAACACAAACTGTTCAACTTATATAAAACAGAGAACAATAGTGAATTCTGAAGTATTTATCCTTAATCCAAACATGAAGAAATGTATTTAAAGCATGGGATTTTAAGATATAATTGATAACATAGATAAAAACATTATCACCAAAGTCTAACACATGAATCCCTATCAAATCCCTTATTCCTTATTCTATTCACTTGAAAAATTGATAAAAAGTACAAAATATCAGCCTTGCTTCATCACACTGACCAAAAAAAGCTGATAAATAGTTGTGCACAACTTCAACCTATGTACATACATAGCCTTCGTATATGCATAACTTCCGTATATACATATATGAATGTTGTGCATATACAAAAGATATGTGATGCAAAATATGTGCATATCTTTTGTATATGCGTAACTTTTGTATATGCACATATTTTTTGTATATACGTTTATTTCGTATATGTGAATTTCTTCTGTATATGTGCATATTTGGAAGTTGCACATATACAATAGATGTGCATATATGGTAGATGTGCATATACAGAAGATATGTGTATATACAGAAGCTACGCATATACAGAAGATATGCGCATATACGAAACTTGTGCATATATGGAGACTGTCTTATATGGATGTTACGAAAGTTGTGCACTTTTGTATATGCACAACTTGTGTGTATGCACATATATGCAAGATATGTGCATATACAGAAGTTGCACAAATACATAACATATGCACATATACAAAATATATTCACATATACATAATTTGAGCATATACGGAAGATATGCATATCTTTCGTATATTCTCAACTTTCGTATATGTGCATATTTTCCATATATGTGCATATATTATTTATATGCGCAATTTCCATATTTTGGACTTGAAAAAGATGTAAAATGAGTATTATAAAAATATGATTTGTAAATTCTAGAAGACTTCAAGTCCTGGATGTGGAAACCTAGGGCTTGTAGATAAAACCTTAGATTTGATGTTTTTGTTGAAAGAAGAAACCCTAGTTCATGTAAGGAAGGAATGGCATCATGTTGATGATGAGGACGACGAGGAGAACCGAAACCCTAACTACTCATGGTCCCTTGTATAATGAGAGGTAACCACTTTATTTATTAGCTATGGCCAATTTTTCTAATTCATTTCTCTATTTTTTTCTCCAATCCAAAGAACTCTTCAATTCTCAATTATGTCAATATTTTTTCAATGGTTAAAGTATCTTCACTTTAAGTGGAATCATCCTTAATTTCACTTGAAGGATAGTTTAATGTTTTTCCAAATCATTCTAATACGTAACCTTCCATTATAATTTGACATCATCTTCACCTATTATATCGTCACTTATCTTGGTGTATTCCTCTAGTGTCTCTCTTCTAAAGAGAATGCAACAATGTTTAAATATCATTTTAAAGGTGATATATATGTTTTTCAAGATATACATTATTTCTCGTTATTATATATTATGTAAATTTGACTCAATGAAAGAGTGAGACTTGTTTGGTCAAACAATGGTGGTTTAGGGAAAACAATTTTGCTTACCCATGGTTTTATGCCCATGGATTACATGTAATGTTATCTTTAAATTCTTGGGAGTACTTTATTGCAATGTGAAAGTGATGTGAGCGATGAAGAATCACCTACCTGGGTTTTATCTAAGGTGATATTAATACAATATTTTTTTTGGCTAGTTTTTCCATATATTAGGGTTTTCCAAGATAAATTTTGTGTTTATAATTTGTTATTTGTTGTTTTCTTTAATATCTCTTAGTAATTATATTTCTCTCCCATAATTTTAACATGGTATCAGAAAAAATGGTTTTATTTGTCCTTGTGGAACATATAGATGTATCCATGCGTATTTCTGATCTTATATATGTTGATATAGGGTGTATATCTAACGGATATGTTAGATGTGTAGTTGGACCTATTTTTCAGGTGATAGATTTCCTAAGAATTGGGTATCAACTAGGCCTTTATGTTCCACATAGTGTTGCCATTGATGACAACAAGATGTCATTGATTTCAAAGGGAATGTATGAGACAAGAGCAACATGTCTCTTTATGAAGTGATATGATTGTTGGATCTTTCATAAAGTCTCATTACATGAAGATTTAGGTGCTTGAAGTTGTTTTAATTTTGGACAAAGTTATGTTGTTAGAAATAGTCTACCAATAGAATGGTTGCATCGATCTCCTAAATAGATTTCCAATGGTATTTCCTTCTTAGAAAAACCCCTCCTAGATGAGAGGTTATGGCTAGTTGAAAATCATCGTTAGCTGTATTGAATTAAAAGAACCAAAGTGTTAGGTCCCTATAATACTAGTGTATTCCCCTTATTGTTATTAGTGTGTCCCCCTATTTTTATTTGTATGCCCATGTATCCCCCATGTTGTTACTATTGTGCCACATAGAGGCCCACTATTTTTATTGGTGTGCCCTTACATTATTATTGTTATGTATGCCCTAATTATATTGTGACCCCTTAGACTCTTTTATATACCAAGGTGGTCTTATCATTTGAATCATCAAAGAATTGTTCATTTATTTAATGTAAAGGATATTTCCCCCTCAAAGAGGATGATTTTTAAGTTGTTTATCTATATTTTCTATGAGCTAGCTGCATAAAATTTGGTATTAGAGCTTTGGATTATAGGGTTTCACATCTTCAAATAGGTCATCTTGGAATTTTTTCCATAACTTTATCTATATGTGGATTTAGAAGCTGAAATTTCTACCACGTGGGGCTGAAGTCTTAGTGAAATTCTTGTATAAATTTTAGATCTTGGTTCGCTATATTTTTTCATATATGATTCCGCAGAAGTTAGGTTTTTTGCAGTCTCGAGAATTCCATCTCAAATAGGCAACCTAGGGAAAATAATCATAACTTTAGTTTTAGGAATCAAATTTTAATTTTGTAAAAAGTGGCTAAAAGTGCATTGACTTTAGTCTTTGCTATAGTAATTTCAGTTTTGAATGTTGAAATAGGGATATGTGGCATCACATAAAAATTCACTCTACTGAACCTTGTACAACAAACGAGACGAGACAGATGGGGTCCCCTATGGTGTTGAGTATAGTGTATGCTACTTTGTGTGATTGAGGGAAGGAGATAATTGTAAAAATAAATATATCACATACATAAAACAAAGCGAGAATAAAATGATTACTTTCCATTTACCTTTAGACTATGTGATCAATCAAACAAAAAAATGGTTTTCGTTTGTTTTTGCGTAAGAATAAAGATCCTATGAAGACTCATTCGTCCATTCCACACTAAAAGTAATGGGGCATTGCGAAGATATCTTCTGATGGGTACTGGGGCAACGTCCCGAAAGAACTGTTGACGCCATCCAGTAGCCCAAGAATCGACCAAGGTAACGGATGAGGCATTGGTGCTGCCTGCATGTCCACTTATAGGGATGGAAGCCCTAGATTTTGGCCACTAAAGTACCTTCATCCCACATGAGCATTCGAGTCTTTAGCTTCTTGGTAGTTAGTTACCAGTACCGAGCACTAGATGGGTTGGGTAGCCCCAAATAGTACCACATGCACTGGACCTGAGCCGAACCCCCTCTAAATCGGGTCTCTGCCATGCTCGAGTATTCTTTTCAATGGGATGATTGAAGGATTTTAAGCTCCCTAAAAATTCAACTGCTATGTTTCAAAAATGTAATATGACCATGGTGACTTATGGAATACCTACCACCGATGGTCCTAACCTGAACTATAAATTATTTAGTAGCCACTGTGTGGAATTTAGTTGGTTAAAGTTATGGTAGTTTTTAAGGTACTACATTTCTTTAGGGTGTGAGATGTAGGCTAAAATAAACCAAGTATCAAAAGCTCCAGAAACTGGATGCCTTCTAATACAAAGCTTATAGAAGCTTAGTGTGTGATGTGTAATTGTGTGCAAGTGATGATGTGAGCATGAAAAGTGTGATAAGATGTGGATTTTCAGTGATCCATTATAGTATCTTCCTAATTACACTATCAATTGTTCCTTGCATGAAAAAGAAATGTTGTGCGGATAATGGGCCGCTTACTCTTTCTCCTACTACATTATTTGTGACTAAAGGGAGGTGGAAAACACAAGAGTGCTAAGAAGACTTTCATATGCTAGCCCAGGTTCGCTTACAAGATGGAAGGGAAGCATAGATTACTTGCTTTCTGTAGTGACACTTGGCCTTAGTCTCAAAACTAATTAAATGAATAAGTTTTTTGGTTAGTGACAAGATTTGTGGATGATAGGCCACTTACCCTTTTACTAATTAAGCTATGTTATTTGTAAAAACTAAAAAAATATATTGAAAAATATGTGTTGAATTTGGCCACTTACATTTCACCCTAATTAAGATATGTGAGAATTTACAAATAAAAATAAAAATAAAGATAATCTAATTTCTAATACAAAGCTTATAGAAGCCTAGTGTGTGATGTGTAATTGTGTGCAAGTGATCATGTGAGCATGAAAAGTGTGATAAGATGTGGATATTTGGTGATCCGTTACAGTATCTTCCTAATTACACTATATTTCAATTCTTCCTTGCATGAAAAAGAAATGATGTGCGGATAATGGGTTGCTTACTCTTTCTCTTACTACATTATGTGTGACTCAAGGGAGGTGGAAAACACAAGTGTGCTAAGAAGAATTTCATATGCTAGCCCAGGTTTGCCTACAAGATGCAAGGGAAGCAGAGATTACTTGCTTTCTATAGTGACACTTGGCTCTAGTCCCAAAACTAATTAAATGAACAAATTTTTTGGTTAGTAACAAGATTTGTGGATGATAGGCCACTTACTCTTTTACTAGTTAAGCTATGTTATTTGTAAAACCTAGAAATGTAGATTGAAAAATATGTGTTGAATTTGACCACTTACGTTTCTCCCTAATTAAGATATGTGAGAATTTGCAAATAAAAATAAAAATAAAGATAATCTAATTTCTAATACAAAACTTACAGAAGCTTAGTGTCTGATGTGTAATTGTGTGAAAGTGATCATGTGAGCGTGAAAAGTGTGATAAGATGTGGATATTTGGTGATCCATTATAGTATCTTCCTAATTACATTATATTTCAATTGTTCCTTGCATGTAAAAGAAATGATGTGCAAATAATGGGCTGCTTACTCTTTCTCATACTACATTATTTGTGACTAAAGGGACGTGGAAAACACAAGTGTTTTAAGAAGACTTTCATATGCTAGCCCAGGTTCGCCTACAAGACGTAAGGGAAACAAAGATTACTTGCTTTCTGTAGTGACACTTGGCTTTAGTCCCAAAACTAATTAAGTGAATAAATTTTTTGGTTAGTGACAAGATTTGTGGAAGATATGGCACTTACTCGTTTACTAATTAAGCTATGTTATTTGTAAAAACTAGAAAAATAGATTAAAAAATATGTGTTGAATTTGGCCACTTACGTTTCTCCCTAATTAAGATATGTGAGAATTTGCAAATAAAAATAAAAATAAAGATAATATAATTTATAATACAAAGCTTATAGAAGCTTAGTGTGTGATGTGTAATTGTGTGCAAGTGATCATGTGAGCATGAAAAGTGTGATAAGATGAGGATATTTGGTGATCCGTTACAATATCTTCCTAATTACACTATATTTCAATTGTTTCTTACATGAAAAAGAAATGATGTGTGAATAATGGGTTTCTTACTCTTTCTCTTACTACACTATGTGTGACTAAAGAGAGGTGGAAAACACAAGTGTGCTAAGAAGACTTTCATATGCTAGCCCAGGTTCGCCTACAAGACGCAAAGGAAGCAGAGATTACTTGCTTTCTGTAGTGACACTTGGCCCTAGTCCCAAAACTAATTAAATGAATAAATTTTTTGGTTAGTAATAAGATTTGTGGATGATAGGCCATTTACTCTTTTACTAGTTAAGCTATGTTATTTGTAAAAACTAGAAAAATAGATCGAAAAATATATGTTGAATTTGACCACTTACGTTTCTTCCTAATTAAGGTATGTCAGAATTTGCAAATAAAAATAAAAATAAAGATAATCTAATTTCTAATACAAAGCTTATAGAAGCTTAGTGTCTGAAGTGTAATTGTGTGCAAGTGATCATGTGAGCATGAAAAAGTGTGATAAGATGTGGATATTCGGTGATCTGTTACAGTATCTTACTAATTATACTATATTTCAATTGTTCCTTGCACGAAAAAGAAATGATGTGTGGACAATGGGCCGCTTAGTCTTTTTCCTACTACATTATGTGTGACTAAAGGGAGGTGGAAAACACAAGTGTTCTAAGAAGACTTTCATATGCTAGCCCAAGCTCACCTACAAGACACAAGGGAAGCAGAGATTACTTGGTTTTTGTAGTGACACTTGGCCCTAGTCCCAAAACTAATTAAATGAATAAATTTTTTGGTTAGTAACAAGATTTGTGGATGATAGGCCACTTACTCTTTTACTAGTTAAGCTATGTTATTTGTGAAAACTAGAAAAATAGATTGAAAAATATGTGTTGAATTTGGCCACTTACGTTTCTCCCTAATTAAGATATGTGAGGATTTGCAAATAAAAATAAAAATAAAGATAATCTAATTTCTAATACAAAAGTTACAGAAGCTTAGTGTGTGATGTGTAATTGTGTGCAAGTGATCAAGTGAGCATGAAAAGTGTTTTAAGATGTGGATATTCGGTGACCCATTATGGGATCTTCCTAATTACACTATATTTTAATTGTTCCTTGCATGAAAAAAGAAATGATGTGCGGATAATGGGCTGCTTACTCTTTCTCCTACTATATTATGTGTGACTAAAGGGAGGTGGAAAACAAAAGTGTGTAAGAAGACTTTCATATTATAGCCCAGGTTCGCCTAGAAGACGTAAGCGAAGCAGAGATTACTTCCGTATATGCACATCTCTTCCATATATGCGCAACTTTCGTATATGCACATCTATTGTATATGCTCATCTATTATAAATGTGAAACTTCTAAATATGAACATATACAAAAGAAAAGAACATATACTAAATAAGTGCATATATGGAAGATATACACATATACAAAAGTTACTCATATACTAAAGATGTGCACATCTTCTGTATCACATATCTTTCATATATATGCAACTTCCATATATGTGCATCTCATTTGTATATGCACAACTTTCATATATATGTGAAAATACAAAAGTTTATCCATATATAGAAGATATGTGCATATACGGAAGTTGCGTATATATAGAAGATGTGTATATACAGAGGTTGCACCTATATAAAGGCTGCATTTTTATGGATATATGGAAATTGTGCATATACAGAAGTTATGCACATATCTTCTATATATCTGTCACTTTCTTATATGTGCATATCTTTCATATATACACATCTTTTATGTATCTACATCGTATATACACAAATTCCATATACATAAATTGTGCATATACAGAAATTGTGCATATACAGAAGATATGTGCATATCTTCCGTATATCCGTAACTTTTTTATATGTGCATATCTTCCGTATATGCACGTCGTTTATGTATCTACATCGTATATGCACAAATTTCATATACAAAAATTGTGCATATACGGAAGATATACACATCTATTCCGTATATACATAAATTTCGTACATGCGCAAATTCCATATACAGAAATTGCGCATATATGGAAATTGTTCATATACACAATATATGCGCATATCTTTCCTATATGTGCATCATTTGTATATGTGCATCTACCATATATGTGCAACTTCCGTATATGTTCATATCTTCCGTATATGCCTAAATTTCTTATATGTGCATACCTTCCGTGTATGCACGTCTTTTATATATATGCATCTACCGTATCTGCGCAACTTCCATATACAAAAATTGTGAATATACGGAAATTGTGCGTATACGAAAGATATGTGCATATCTTCCGTATATGCGTAACTTTCTTATATATGCATGTCTTCCATATATGTACATCTTTTATGTATGTGCATCTACCGTACATGTGCAACTTCCATATATGGAAATTTTTCATATACGAAAATTGTGCATATATGGAAGATATGCACATATCTTCCACGTATATGTGCAACTTCCGTATATACACATAACCTCCATGTATGTGAAACTTTAGTATATATAACTTTTGTATATATGGATCTTTTGTATATGCGCAACTTTCATACATGCAAATATCTTCCGTATATATGTAACTTTCTTATATGCGTATATCTTTCGTATATACATGTCTTTTATATATGTGAATCTATAGTATATGCGCAACTTCCATATACAGAAATTGCACGTATACGGAAATGTACACATATAAGAAAGTTATGAATATACGGAAGATATGCACATATCTCCTGTATATGCACAATTTCCATATATGCGCAGTTTCCATATACAAAAATTGTGCATATACGGAAGATATGTGCATATCTTCGGTATATCTCTAGCTTTCTTATATGTGCATATCTTCCGTATATGCATGTCGTTTATGTATCTGCATCGTATATGCGCAAATTCCATATACAAAAATTGCATATATACAGAAATTGTCCATATACAGAAGATATGTGCATATCTTCCGTATATACATAAATTTCATATATGCGTAAATTCTATATACAGAAATTGCGCATATACGGAAATTGTGCATATACGGAATATACGTGCATATCTTCTGTATATACATAACCTTCTTATATATATATATCTTCCGTATATGCACGTGTTTTATGTATGTGCATCTACCATATATACACAAATTCTATATACAGAAATTGCGCATATATGGAAAATGTGCATATACACAATATATGCGCATATTTTTTGTATATGTCCATCTTTTGTATATGTGAATCTACCGTATATACACAACTTCTGTTTATGTGCATATATTCCATATATACATAAATTTCTTATATGTCCATATCTTCTATATATACATGTCTTTTATATATGTGCATCTATCGTATATGCACAACTTCGATATACAAATATTGTGCATATATTGAAGATATTCGCATATCGTCCGTATATGCATAAATTTCTTATAGGTGAATATCTTTCATATATGTATGTCTTTTATGTATGTGCATCTACCATACATGTGCAACTTCCATATATGAAAATTTTGCATATACGGAAATTGTGCATATACGGAAGATATGCACATTTCTTCTGTATATGCGAAACTTTTCTATATGTACATATCTTCCAAGTATATGTGCAACTTCCGTATATACAGATAACCTCCATGTATGTGAAACTTTAGTATATATAACTTCGATATATGTCCATCTTTTGTATATGTGCATCAACCGTATATGCGCAACTTCCGTATATGCACATATCTTCCATATATGCGTAATTTTCTTATATATGTATATGTTTCGTATGTGCATGTCTTTTATATTTGTGAATCTACAGTATATGCGCAATTTCCATATACAAAAATTGCACGTATACGGAAATGTGCACATATAAGAAAGTTATATATATATATATAATATATATATATATATATATTATATACGGAAGATATGCACATATCTTCCGTATATGCGCAACTTCAATATATGCACATATCTTCCATATATGCATAACTTTCTTATGTGTGTATCTTCCATATATACATGTCTTTTATATATGTGAATCTACAGTATATGCGCAACTTCCATATATAGAAATTGCATGTATACGGAAATGTGCATGGTTCTCTTGCATGTATATGAGGGTAATCAAGTGACTTTCTCATGATTTTATAAGTAAAACCCCTAAACAACTTTACTTGAGCATTCAACTAGGCCAAAGGTCATAAGATGACCTTGAAATAGTTTTAAAGCATAACATAATACCAAAAATAACTAAATTGTGTTGGAGAAGAATGGTATCCACCATGACATCATCCTCCAAAGCAGGAAATAATGCATCAAGGAACTGATGCAAAGCTACAAGAGTGATCCTAACTCCAATAAAGTCCCAAAGTGCATGTGTACATCTCCAAAGGTGCCTCCTCCATTGTGGCATCATCCAAAAGAGGCCCTACATCACTCTTTTCATTCATGGGGAAGCAATGTGGCTATAGTGAAACTTCAAAGGTATATAGAATCTATGTGCATGGTAAAAGAGAAGTGGAGTTTCATTATAAGCAAACTCAACTTGAGCCAAGACTTGATCACACTCGTTGGGATGATCTCCAACCAAACTGTGCAAAATATTGCCTAAAATTTTATTCACCACTTCAGTTTGACCACCCATTTGTGGGTAGTATGCTGAACTAAAGTTCAATTATGTGCCCAGTTTCCTCCACAATCTTCTTGAGAAATGTCCCAAAAATCTCATGTCATGATCAAAGACGATACTTTTGGGAATTCCATGTAATCTTACAACTTCCCAAAAGAATAGATTAGCAACATGAGTGTCCTTACTAGTTTTAGCAATGTGAAAATTTCCTTAAATTGTAGCAACTATAAATTTATTCTTCTAGCTAATTAAATTATATAGTTTATTTTGATATGAAAAAATAACGAATAAATCACACCGCAAATTTTCACACGTAAAATACCTTGTGGAAATAAACTGGACACTGAGAAAATGATAGCTCACAATAAAATTGACACATTATTTTTGGACAATTGTGCCCAGAAGAAACCAATGTGGGAAAACTAGTCCAACAACTGAGGGTTTTATTATTATGCAACAATGAAATTATGACTACAACCTCTAGATGCCCAAAACTAACAATCCTCTACATGATAAACCGGCTACTAAAATTAGTGAGACAAATATTGCCTCACCCAACACTAATCCAGCTCCAAATCTGGCACAAATTAGGCTGCTTGAAACCCCTACATCAACCTCTGTGCCAATATTGTGTAGCCCCTCACATGCAGTACCTAGAAGATCCTTTTATCAAGATGTCCAACCCAACTCAGCCTCGAAGAATTACTTGTTGGCCCTTCCAAAATTTCTCCTGGCCTCCAACAACTGACGTGACCCTCACTCCAGTTGAATTGAACTCCTTCTTTCAAGCTACTTGCGAAGTCCCTGTGCAACCTCACTCATGAAAACTTGGCCCTCTTATAAATGACTCTTCGGAACTGAAATCTCCTCTAGAATCACTATCTCTGCCCCTCACTGAATTTGTGTCCCCTCTTTGACTTGAACTTCCCCCTGCTCAATCACTACAACTGGGAAACTCGATCTTTGCCAAGGAACTCGTCCTCGCTTGTGTCCCTCCTCAACCCCATCAACCTCCTCTTATAATCTCTTGTTGGATCACCGACGACCACGATTAAGTCCTTGTAGAATAATATCATTTATGAGTTGATTCGTGTGAGTTTTTAGACAAATCCCACGTTTATCAATTAATTACTATTAATTAATCATTTTCCCTAAGTTAGACGTAGGAAAAATTAATCAAAAATTAATCACTGACCAACTAACTTAATTGTGTTGCTTCTAGGTGGATTTTCCAAAAATGGTTTCTAGGTTTTAGATTTATAGTGTTTCTTAACCTCTCTAACCAAAGTCAAGAGTAGGACACCATTTGATGCTGCAAAAACTAACACTCCCTCTTAGACAGGAAGGTGTTCACCTAATCTCCATAACATACTCCATACACACTGTTGATGACTGACAACTGTGACAACCTGTCACTTCCTACCAACTACTACGTAACTCTGAGAATACCACTTTCCATTCTCTTCTCCACTACCTCCCTCCACTCCACTCTGTTCCCTCCTCTCACATTATTCCTGCTGACATCTTTATCCCTCCCTTGCTCACTTAAAATCATTTGAAATACTTATCATACATTATACTATTAAAGTATTTATGATACGTTATATTGTTAGATTAAAATAAAATTTACAACAATTTAATCCAAAATTAATTTATTATTACTTTTAAACAATTTAAAATTAAAAAAATCTAATAACTTATATTACAGTTATTATTTAGTTAATTACTTAAAACAAATACCAATAACATAATTATATAGAAAACAACTATATTTTTTAAAATTTCAAATATTAAAATTAAAATAATATTATAATAAATGTTGATATTACAATTTTTAATTATATAAATAAATAGACATATTCAAGCCTATCATATTAGTAAGTGTGCATAAATAAACTATATTTACATATAATATATTATATAATAATTAAATAACAATAAATAATTATATTATATTATAATAATAATAATTTTAGTAACTAAAATAATTTAATATTATATTAAATAATAAAAAATATATCTATTCAATACAAAAAATATATATTTTAATAATTAAACTAATAATAAATAAGCTATATTTATATTATAATCATATTATAATAACTAAAATAATAATAAATAAACTATATTTATATTTATATTATAATAATAATTTAATAATTAAAATATAATTAATAGTATATTAAATAAAAAAATATATTTCATTTAATAAAATAAACACATTTATATTATAATATATAGAATATAACCAACCATTTTTATTGTCTTTACACTGTGTAAAAGAGATCAAAATTAAAATATCATCCCTGATATATTACAGTATAAAAGAAGTGTAACATAAAAATTATATAAAAGAATACAAATAAATATTGTAAAAAGTGTTTGACATGATATATTTCAAAATGAGTAAATTAATCTCTGAAATACTTTTAGTAATTTTGTTTCTTTTAGTGTTATAGGCCAGATATATTCTAAATTCTAATGAAAATATATTTTTTGAAAAAGAAGTTATAAAAATTGCATAATATTAACGTTTCACCTACCTCGTGACAAATATATGTAGCCCTTAAGGTTTTCCACTTGAAATAGTTGATGATAAGCCACTGAATGGCTGTGAGAACATAATTCCTTGCACCGAACAACCCATGGGAACATTTATTTTATTTTATTGTTCACTGGATGTATAAGGAAGCATAAAGGATTGGTTGCTGGAAGTATATGAAAAATTATTAAGGAATGATGAATAGTTTGGCACACCTACACTGAGGGGACTGCAAATAAGTTGATAGAATTGTATGAATAAAAAGTGCACAAGTTGAATCGCTTAGAACGCTGTTAGTAATCACAACCGCTCTCAATTCAAACTTGAGAACTATACAAAGATGTGATGTTATATTTCCAGTTTTATGTATTTAGGGAACATATATCAAACCCATAAGTTATTTTACTCTATATATAATCTATATGGATCGGATATATCAAACCTAATAAGTTATTTTACTCTGTAAATAATCTTAAGCCACCTTGGATTCCAGTTCAAATTAAGCGACCTTGGATCCCATTTCAAATTCATGTTGATAAAGACAAACTCAACAGTTGAATCTGTTATGCTTTTTCTCAATCCTTTTTCTGGGATTTTATGTTCTCCACGTCATGTAAAATTATACTACTCAATTTTATGTTATACGTTACAGTTACAAACTGCGCGGAGACCTTAGCCCTGCTCTGTTTGGTAATTTTATGTTACAGACTACGTGGTCGATAATTTTATGTTATAGATTGGGTGGAGACATTTAAGGTATGGCTCCCGCACCAAGTATTAAACACCTTGACATATGGTGGTTGGCAAGCCATTTCACCTTAATAAAAGAATTAATTATGACCAGGTAAGTACACCACCCATTTCGTACACCACCCATTTCGCATAAGAATTAATCAACCCATTTCCTCACTATTCAGTGGTCAATCATCACAGCTTGCCAATCTACCGGAAAAATTTATAAGTTCGTTGGGAGATATGCACATGCCATCCATACCATGCATGCATGTTGGTGAGTCACCAAGGCAATCATTGGCTTGGTGATTTGTTTTTAAGAGTTTGCCTTGGTGATTTGTTTTTAAGAGTTACCATTACATTTTACCTAAAAGTAAATATATCTTCGAGAGATTTTATGTTTTCTTTGCCCATTACATTTTATCTAAACGTACGTACATCTTCGGGAAACTATTGCTTGTTACTTTATCTATTTAGGTGATTCATAAATACGTAATCTTAATAAAAAATTGTGCTGATAAAAAGATGAGTCTAGAGTGCTAGAATTATCTTTATGCATTGGATAACTTGGCTAAACCGATTGACAGAATTTTGTCGCTGAAAAACTGAAAATAAGTAGCTGGCTAATGGGACTAAATTAGCGGAGTTGTTTACCATTAGATTTTGGTAGACCAATTAAATAATTGGTGAGCATATACCGCACCGGCTCATTTAGTAGCCATTGGCAAACCACATAAATTTGATGATCCCACTCACACAACTATTAATCTTGTACTAGAGATTGTTGTTCACACTCTAGCCATTCTGCACACATGCCACGAACCAATCATTTCCCAATCAAACGACCTTATTATCTGGAGGGATACCTGATCAGCATGGCCTTGTATTGTTGATGCAGGGTTTGGTCCACTCTCGCTGAGTTTTCTTTGCTCTGCAAAATAAATCGTTTACCCATCTGCTGTGGCCATGGATAACATTGGGCTGCACGGCTAACTGTATTGTTTTTGGAGTATTTCTGGTTTTGTTGCAGAACCCTTGAATTCGTACAATTCACATCTTTGGGGAAATATTAATTTCGACATCTTTGGGGAAATATTAATTTCTAATGGACCCCACTCCTGCCAGTATTCAGAAAATGGAGGGTATAGTTACCACTGTGTTTCTTTGAATGGAATGATTTTCTGTTGTAATTGTTGTAGTGCGCTGACATGCTAATATATCTGCAGAAAGCTTTGATGCGGTTGAAGGTGAAGAATTGTGATAAATTCAACCAGGTGATTTTTTTTTTATTATCAAAATTAAAGGTAACCAACTACTCGGGTCTTTGCGGTTTTAATTTGTTTTTGGTGGATGTTTTGGAATGAATTCCCTAGGGGTGAAGGGTTAGGCATGTGTGAAACGAAGACAAACAGTACGCGTGCACCATCATGTAATAATCACATCACAAAGATGAGATTTCTTATTGGAATATGAATCCCAGGTTTGTGTGGGTATATCTGTAGTCTATTGATACATAAAAGAGAAACAAAGTTCACTAAAATTCCCGAACTTCTAATATACTAACAGAAAATTACGAATATTCATGAACCTTGGTTCTCTTTTATATATATGTCAGTGGATTTTGGTATTCTTAATTTATAAATTTACAGATCTCCTCTCCCTCTTTGATTATTACATGACGGTGCAGGAATCCTGTTTGTCTTCTGTAATGACCAAACATTTTACGTAAATAAATTACTTATTTACCCTGTGGTTAAAGATAAAACAGAAATTACCATTTTTTGGAATGGATGGAAATATTATGTGTTTAAAATTAAATAATATGAATTGCATAATTATGTGTGCATGATAATTTCATGTGAAAAGTTATTCCTCTCTTTTTGCTTGAGAATGAAAGGAAAAACAGTTGCCAGTACACTAGGGAAAAACCCTAACTGTTTTCTCTTCTCCTTAGAAAAGGGGAAAGGAGAAAAGACCTGGGTTGTTTTTGGGAACAAACAGGAAAAAGGAAAAAGAAGGCACTGAGCAAAGGAGAGAAGTGATACGTCTGGTGAGGACCAGATAGCACAGGCACAGTTGTGCTCCCTTTTGCAGAGGCTGTGGCCGGCAAAGGATCGCTTGGGGGAGAGACGCAGTACAGACGACTGGTCTCGTGGCTGGGAGGATATCAAGCATTAAACCATTTTCTGTATGTGGTAGGGGTGCTGACGACAGTATCAGGAGACCAGGTAAGTATCTTCAATCTAGAGGACTCAGAAGATTAAATGTTATTGACAGCACCGATATTTCGTTATAGTTACTGTGACATTATTTATGAATGACTTAGAGCCTGGTGTTAATAAAAATACTGCTGTTACTGTATAACCTACTTTGTCTATATACAAAGATATATGATAAAGAAAGAAAAGAGAACTGATATAGAGGACCTACATGTTATCTGTACAAATATTCTATTCTGCATACTGTGAGGAATCATAAAAGGAAGAAAACAGATAACTAAAGATTACATACATTTAGTCTGTGCATGAACCTATAAAATAGAGAAACCATCAGATGATGATAAGCAGGTACATTATTAAGTCTTTTACCCTTGAATTAGTGAGACTGAAATTCATGGAAAAGACTGTAACTACATGAATATGAATAAAGCATAATGAACCAACTGTCGGTGTTCGGATACGAATTGGAAAGGCAGATAACTGATACAGTTCTATAGAAGCATAACACAGAGAAACTGTAATCAATAGCTGAAATGCAACCAATAACAGAGAACTCGCATTACAGAGCTATAATCAATAAGAAAAAAAAGTAACCAGTGACAGAGAACGCGTATTACAGACAGTACCTGTAATGCCGAGAACACATAAATAATACATATAAGACTGAGAAGAGGATAGCAACCTCATGCAATCGCTAGTATAGATTGTATTTCTTATCACAGGTAAAACCCTCTAATTTAGTGACTGTACAGACCCGCTCAGAAAACTTTTGGGTTTTTTCATTGCAAGAATTATAACATAATACGAACATAATAAACCATGACAAGACCATGCCGGTTGCGACCAATGTGGGTCGAGAGGCGGCGGCATGTACAGGTGGATACCACCCGGTAGTGCAAAGCTACAGTACAGTAACAAAATAGAAAAACAAGAAATCAACGTTATGATTAACCTCGCAGAGGGTTTCCGTTAAACAATAATAGACAATAATCAAAGTAAAAGGGTAGAACACATGCCCGCGTATCATCATGGCGGAGAGGGTTAAATGATAGCTCGCGGCGAACGATATCATACGTAGCCAAAAAGCGGCTTACCCTTAACGATGGAGCTAACACATAGAGAAATCATGTTAAGAATCTGGCTACCGTGTAAGAACTATATGATTATAACATTATTATACAAGAAAGTCGACAGTCGTACCAGGAAAAGACTGTCCGCAAACAAGAAAACACTCTCAACTAAACCAGCAACTTAGATACGCCATCATTGCCACACGGTAATGCGATAATGAACAAACCATGTTCCATTAATCATTAAGAAAACATATATGGTCAAAGAATATGTTCAGGACATTTAAAGATGTTCGAAATGGATAGAACTGGGAATAAACCCTTAAACTCAAATACATTAAGCCGCGGTTACATTGTGACTGAGTCCATCAAAATACAAAAACAAACGTAAGCTAAATATTTACAACAGGAAATGGATGCCGCTCAGGATTGAACTCGGCTCCTGAGATTTAAACCCAAAAACCTAAAAAACCCTAAAGGTATCTAACCCTCGGCATCCTGTAAACGGACATCAAATCCCAGGACTAAAACATGGAACAAAAGAAGAGCCTGCCGTAAGAGATTTAACCCGCCTTCAACAATAGATCTGGTAATCATCCCTGGCAGGAAAACTAGTATGAGGTCGAGTTCAAGAACAGTAAACAACAAAGCATACTGCGGAAAGAGACTTACCTGTTTAGGTTGAATGGCAGAAGACGCTGCCCTTTTCATTCCCGCGACCTCATGGATCTTACATGATTCTGCCACATCAATTAATGGATTAATCGAACTGTAAATCTCAGTGGAGGAGAAGCGGTCAAGAAAAACAAATTAGTAGCTTACCCTTCTGTCAATGAACATTTTGGAAGAAGAGACCAGCGAGCACTCCACCATCGTCAAGTCGTATGACTGTGGTTCACGTATGAGCAGAGAGCCGAACCAGAAAGTCCTGTGACAGACACCAGAGGGAGGAACCGCTCTCTGGAGCCAGAATACTGAGCAAATGACCCGAAACTTCAGGTTGGGAACCCTATATACCTTGCCGCCAAAGCAACCAAACTCTCCACCGTCTGATCTAAGGTTCTCATCAAGGCCGTCCATATCAGTGTTAATCCCGAGGAAGTGGTAGCTGCATTGTGTCATTAAATGTCTCAGCTACCGGAGGGAAAATATCTACGTGGTAGGTGGGTTACATGGACCGAGGCCAGTTGTCATCGTATTCACACATTGCAATTGAATAATCCAAGGACGAGCAATGGGTCCGTTCACTACACACAACTAGGGTTCGGACAACGCTTTAATTAAATCAAACTATATATAACAATTGTGTATCGTGGTAAAAACATATACCACCATGATCATGTAGCGGTTGTGTTACACGTGTAACAATTTTTTTTTTATTATGAAATGTTGAGTTTAGAAGGTTATGACATATGGTATCAGAGCCCAGATACAACACTGTGGCCTCTGGGCAAGACAATAATGAATGAATCCTGTGGAAAGTGAATTAACAATTAATCATTCCATTATTACTCTTGAACGGTTTTCTTTTACAGGAGTGGACTCGGAAGAGTGGAAGGCATGAGGAGGGCAGAGAATACATCCCGACGACCTGTAATAGGACAAGGCATGACCGGAGCAGAAAATACCCCAGAGTTGTGGGTACAACTTGGAGAAGAAGCTAGAATTACAAATCAAGCCATCCTGGAAACAGTACAAGAGTTGAAGAATGAAATGGCTTGATTACGGGAAGATAATGCTCGATTGACAATAGAGCAAGAAAGGATTTTAAAGAGTTTGTCCGATAGGCAAAACCAGTTACCTGCTAATCCTAGTGCGGAACAGCAAAGGATGTCAAAAGAGCAGAATCATCATATACCCCCTGAAGGATCAGAGGAACAGGAAGAACGTTCAGACAATGCATTCGAACAGCAAACCTCAAAGAGACAGAGGATGGAATTACAAGGGGAATTCCGCAAGATTAAGCCACCACATTTTGATGGAGAACATGAGGAAGCAGCTGAAGCATGGCTAATCAATATGAATAAGTATTTCCAGTGTTATGAATACGATCATAATCTGAAAGCACGATTGGCTATCTTCCAGTTGCAAGGAAAGGCTACCTTATGGTGGGAAGAGGTGAAGATCGTAAAAGGGGTTACAGAACAAAACATAACATGGGATAATTTCCAGAAATTCTTTAAGGAAAGATATTTAACTGAACGTTTCTATGATGAGAAAGCCAGAGAATTCCATGATCTGCGATTGGGACAGCAGACTATGGATGAGTTCATTACCCGTTTTACTTCCCTACTTCGCTACGTGCCATATATAAGGGAAGAAAAGGCAAAGGTGCAGCGATTCGTTAGCAGTCTACCTCCGTACATGCGAGAGAGAATTGAATTCGATAATCCAAAATCGATGGATGAGGTAATCCGCAAGGCTAGAATCTGTTATCAGTAAAGAAAACAAAGAGGAGAAACTGCTAATAGGAAGTGGAGTGAGAAGAAGGGTTTTAAAACAGCTGGAAACATCAAAGGAAATCGCAGCAATGGAGTTAAAGGGAACTGAACAGTTATCCCAAATTCATGAAGCTTCAACTTTTGGCAAAGTGGGTCGGAGCGTACCCAGAATCAATGCAGCGTTGGAGGATCGGCAGGCGGAGTACCAGCCAACCATGGTCGAGTTCGAAGGTAAAATTTCAAACCTTACCATATCTGTTTTGATTGATCCTGGGGCCACGCTAAGTTATGTGAACCCAAAAGTGGTGGAACGTTGTAATTTACAGTCTGTTAAATTTAAAAACCCTTGGTTAGTGCAATTGGCTACTGGAGCCAAGCGAAGGGTAACATCTAAGATGAACGACTGCTCTTTCACTATACCAGACCAGCCAATAATAGCTAACCTGAACATACTTCTTCTGGGTTCTTATGATATTTTGATTGGAATGGACTGGTTGGAAAAGCATTGGTCATTAGTTGACTGTAAAACCAAAATTATCTATTACAGAGATCAACAAGGGAACAGCAAAGAAATGCAGGGTATTAAGCGACCAGTACAGGTCCGACCGATAACTGCAAATCAACTGGTAAAATGTGTATGGAAAGGCTGCCAAGTGTACGCCATTCAAGTGGTTTATGCGAATTCTAAAGATAAGACAGCATCTTTGAATAATATTCCGGTAATACAAGAATTTGCAGATGTGTTTCCGGAGGAAATCCCAGGGCTGCCGCCGCGAAGAGATATAGACTTTACTATAGAGTTGGTACCAGGGGCTGCACCGGTGTCACGAGCGCCCTACAGAATGAGTGTACCTGAGTTGACAGAATTAAAAATGCAGTTGCAAGAATTACTAGAGAAGAACTACATCCGTTCGAGTGTGTCTCCATGGGGAGCCCCGGTGTTATTTGTTAAGAAGAAAGACGGCACCCTCCGGATGTGTATTGATTACAGACAATTGAATAAGTTGACTATTAAAAACAAATATCCTCTTCCCCGGATAGATGAATTGTTCGACCAGGTGAAAGGCGCAACCGTGTTCTCTCAGATCGACTTACGATCAGGCTATCATCAGATCAAGATTAAAGATGAAGACATCGCGAAAACAGCCTTTAGAACCAGGTATGGACACTATGAATTTGTAGTTTTTCCGTTTGGCCTCACCAACGCCCCGGCAACCTTCATGTGTCTAATGAATGGTATTTTCCATCCTTATTTGGATTAGTTTGTACTGATATTTATTGATGATATTTTGATTTATTCACGCACTATCGAAGAACATCATGAGCATCTTCGAATAGTATTACAGACCCTTCGGGAACATCAGCTGTATGCTAAATTTAGTAAGTGTGACTTCTTCAAGGAAGAAATTCAGTATTTGGGTCACGTAATCACAAAGGATGGAATTGCAGTGGATCCAGAAAAGATAAAAGCTATAATGGACTGGCCAATTCCCAAAGATGTAGCGGATGTCCGATCTTTTATGGGGTTGGCAGGGTATTATAGGAGGTTCGTGGAAGGTTTCTCTAAGGTGGCATTTCCCATTACCTCACTGCAGAAGAAGGGGAAACTGTTTCATTGGACCCCGAATTGCCAGAAAAGTTTTGAGCGATTGAAACATTTGCTCACCACGGCACCTGTTCTAAGTATAGCAGATCCTAATAAGGATTACGTAGTATGTACAGATGCCAGTAAAGAAGGATTGGGAGGGGTCTTAATGCAAGAAGGCAGGGTAATAGCTTACGAGTCTCGCAAACTAAAAGAACATGAGCAGAAGTATTCTGCTTATGATTTAGAGTTGGCTGCCGTGATACATGCCCTGAAGATGTGGCGGCATTATCTTATGGGCAGGAAATTTCTGCTGCATACCGACCACCACAGCTTGACCAACTACTTCAGCCAGCCTACCTTAAACGCTAGGCAAGCGAGGTGGGTAGACTTTCTAAGTGGTTTTGATTTTGATATAAAACACCTGCAGGGGAAGGAAAATAAGGTAGCAGATGCTTTGAGCCGGAAGGTACAGAATTTGTATGAAATTTCCATTAGTGGGTGGAAAAGTCCCTTCCTAAAAATTATAAAGGAAATTGCAGATCAAGACACTGAATATCAGCAGCTAAAATTGCAAATACAGCAATCTGCTAAAGAAGACAGCCAACAAGAATATGAATTAGACGATGCTGGAAGAATTTATTTCAAGAAACGGTTATATGTGCCAAATCAAAGCAGAATCAAAAATCTGATTATGGATGAATTTCATGTTAGTCATTACGCAGGTCATCCGGGTTATCAGAAGATGATAACAGCAATCCGAAAAGAGTATTTCTGGCCAGGAATGAAGAAAAACATTGTCGAATACCTATCGCAATGCCTGGAATGCCAGCAGATTAAAGCTGAACATCAACACCCAGCAGGATTGTTACAACCACTGCCAGTTCCAGAATGGAAGTGGGAAGTCATCTCCATGGACTTCATTACGGGATTACCTAAGACAAAAAGGAATAATGACTCCATTTTCGTGGTAGTGGACAAGCTGAGTAAGGCTGCACATTTCATACCAGTGCAATCTACATATAGAGCTGCACAGATTGCTCATATTTTTATGCAGAATATATTCAAGTTACATGGGCTTCCAAAGAACATAATTTCCGATCGTGATGTGAAATTCACATCAGCATTTTGGAAAACATTGTTTGCTGAATTAGGGACTCAACTAAACTTCAGCACAGCATACCATCCACAAACTGATGGGCAAACGGAACGAGTAAACCAGATGGTAGAAGATATGTTAAGGGCCTATGTCATGCAACAACCCACGAGGTGGGAAGATTATTTACATCTGGTAGAGTTCGCGTATAATAACGGTTACCATACCTCGACGCAGATGAGCCCATTCGAAGTTATGTACGGACGAAAATGTCGTACACCCACTAGTTGGGGAGGACCGGAAGATAAATTGAGCTTAGGTCCTGAAATGCTGAAGGAAATGGAGGATATGGTAAAGAGGGTACGTGTCAACTTGAAAGCTGCCCAAGATAGGCAAAAGAACTTCGCTGATCGGAAAAGGAGATTTAAGGAGTTTCAGGTTGGGGACCATGTGTATATTCGGATTCAGGCCAAAAGAAGTACTTTGCAGTGGAGCGGATGCACCAAACTGGCACCACGGTATTGTGGACCCTTCCAAATTTTGGCAAGGGTCAGACCAGTAGCTTATCAACTGGCCCTGCCAAGTCACATCCGAGTTCATAACGTATTTCATGTTTTGGTCCTAAAGAAGTATGTGTATGACCCTAGGCATGTGATTCGATGGCAAGAGATTCAGGTGGGTGAGAGTTATGATAAATTCCGCAAGAATTGCACATGAAAAGGAAAAAACTAACTTACAAAATTGTGTATTGCAGGTCGAGCCGGAAGGAGAAGTTCTGGTCGAACCGCTAAGCATTCTCGACCAGAGAGAAGTGCAACTGCGGAAACGAGTTATTACCCAAGTTAAGGTTCAATGGCGACATTTTGGGCCTGACGAGGCCACTTGGGAAGATGAGGAATTAATGAGAAGAACCTATCCAGATCTGTTCGGTTCTGAGAGACACCGAGACGGTGTCCAATCTTAGGGGGAGGAGATGTAATGACCAAACATTTTATGTAAATAAATTACTTATTTACCCTGTGGTTAAAGATAAAACAGAAATTACCATTTTCTGGAATGTATGGAAATATTATGTGTTTAAAATTAAATAATATGAATTGCATAATTATGTGTGCATGATAATTTCATGTGAAAAGTTATTCCTCTCTTTTTGCTTGAGAATGAAAGGAAAAACAGTTGCCAGTACACTAGGGAAAAACCCTAACTGTTTTCTCTTCTCCTTAGAAAAGGGGAAAGGAGAAAAGACCTGGGTTGTTTTTGGGAACAAACAGGAAAAAGGAAAAAGAAGGCACTGAGCAAAGGAGAGAAGTGCTACGTCTGGTGAGGACCAGATAGCACAGGCACAATTGTGCTCCCTTTTGCAGAGGCTGTGGCCGGCAAAGGATCGCTTGGGGGAGAGACGCAGTACAGACGACTGGTCTCGTGGCTGGGAGGATATCAAGCATTAAACCATTTTCTGTATTTGGTAGGGGTGCAGACGACAGTATCAGGAGACCAGGTAAGTATCTTCAATCTAGAGGACTCAGAAGATTAAATGTTATTGACAGCACCGATATTTCGTTATAGTTACTGTGACATTATTTATGAATGACTCAGAACCTGGTGTTAATAAAAATACTGCTGTTACTGTATAACCTACTTTGTCTATATACAAAGATATATGATAAAGAAAGAAAAGAGAACTGATATAGAGGACCTACATGTTATCTGTACAAATATTCTATTCTGCATACTGTGAGGAATCATAAAAGGAAGAAAACAGATAACTAAAGATTACATACATTTAGTCTGTGCATGAACCTGTAAAATAGAGAAACCATCAGATGATGATAAGAAGGTACATTATTAAGTCTTTTACCCTTGAATTAGTGAGACTGAAATTCATGGAAAAGACTGTAACTACATGAATATGAATAAAGCAGAATGAACCAACTGCCGGTGTTCGGATACGAATTGGAAAGGCAGATAACTGATACAGTTCTATAGAAGCATAACACAGAGAAACTGTAATCAATAGCTGAAATGCAACCAATAACAGAGAACTCGCATTACAGAGCTATAATCAATAAGAAAAAAAAAGTAACCAGTGACAGAGAATGCGTATTACAGACAGTACCTGTAATGCCGAGAACACATAAATAATACATATAAGACTGAGAAGAGGATAGCAACCTCATGCAATCGCTAGTATAGATTGTATTTCTTATCACAGGTAAAACCCTCTAATTTAGTGACTGTACAGACCCGCTCAGAAAACTTCTGGGTTTTTGCATTGCAAGAATTATAACATAATATGAACATAATAAACCATGACAAGACCATGCCAGTTGCGACCAATGTGGGTCGAGAGGCGGTGGCATGTACAGGTGGATACCACCCGGTAGTGCAAAGCTACAGTACAGTAACAAAATAGAAAAACAAGAAATCAACGTTATGATTAACCTCGCAGAGGGTTTCCATTAAACAATAATAGACAATAATCAAAGTAAAAGGGTAGAACACATGCCCGCGTATCATCATGGCGGAGAGGGTTAAATGATAGCTCGTGGCGAACGATATCATACATAGCCAAAAAGTGGCTTACCCTTAACGATGGAGCTAACACATAGAGAAATCATGTTAAGAATCTGGCTACCGTGTAAGAACTATATGATTATAACATCATTATACAAGAAAGTCGACAGTCGTAACAGGAAAAGACTGTCCGCAAACAAGAAAACACTCTCAACTAAACCAGCAACTTAGATACGCCATCATTGCCACACGGTAATGCGATAATGAACAAACCATGTTCCATTAATCATTAAGAAAACATATATGGTCAAAGAATATGTTCAGGACATTTAAAGATGTTCGAAATGGATAGAACTAGGAATAAACCCTTAAACTCAAATACATTAAGTCGCGGTTACATTGTGACTGAGTCCATCAAAATACAAAAACAAACGTAAGCTAAATATTTACAACAGGAAATGGATGCCGCTCAGGATTGAACTCGGCTACTGAGATTTAAACCCAAAAACCTAAAAAACCCTAAAGGTATCTAACCCTCGGCATCCTGTAAACGGACATCAAATCCCAGGACTAAAACATGGAACAAAAGAAGAGCCCGCCGTAAGAGATTTAACCCGCCTTCAACAATAGATCTGGTAATCATCCCTGGCAGGAAAACTAGTATGAGGTCAAGTTCAAGAACAGTAAACAACAAAGCATACTGCGGAAAGAGACTTACCTGTTTAGGTTGAATGGCGGAAGACGCTGCACTTTTCATTCCCGCGACCTCATGGATCTTACATGATTCTGCCACATCAATTAATGGATTAATCGAACTGTAAATCTCAGTGGAGGAGAAGCGGTCAAGAAAAACAAATTAATAGCTTACCCTTCTGTCGATGAACATTCTGGAAGAAGAGACCAGCGAGCGCTCCACCATCGTCAAGTCGTATGACTGTGGTTCACGTATGAGCAGAGAGCCGAACCAGAAAGTCCTGTGACAGACACCAGAGGGAGGAACCGCTCTCTGGAGCCAGAATACTGAGCAAATGACCCGAAACTTCAGGTTGGGAACCCTATATACCTTGCCGCCAAAGCAACCAAACTCTCCACCGTCCGATCTAAGGTTCTCATCAAGGCCGTCCATATCAATGTTAATCCCGAGGAAGTGGTAGCCGCGTTGTGTCATTAAATGTCTCAGCTACCAGAGGGAAAATATCTGCGTGGTAGGTGGGTTACGTGGACCGAGGCCAGTTGTCATCGTATTCACACATTGCAATTGAATAATCCAAGGACGAGTAATGGGTCCATTCACTACACACAACCAGGGTTCGGACAACGCTTTAATTAAATCAAACTATATATAACAGTTGTGTATCGTGGTAAAAACATATACCACCATGATCATGTAGTGGTTGTGTTACACATGTAATAATTTTTTTTTTATTATGAAATGTTGAGTTTAGAAGGTTATGACATCTTCGCTCCATACAAACAAAACCTCAGCAACAGCACAAGGATGATGGTATCGTCGCCACAATTTTTCTCGTCTATTTCAACAAGCCCAAGCCCAGCGTAGCCAATTCTGTCATTGCGCAGTTTAAATTTCTGGGTATGGATGATGTATCAATTTTGTAACCTAGAGTTAAGGGTAATATTGCATAAACATGTAGCTAGTTAACAATTATGGGATAGTTTTTAAATATAACAATTATTTAAATGAAATAAAAAACATCAATTGTAACGTTTTCACATTTTTATATTATGGTGTACATATTTGTAAACATTACCAATATTTAAAAAAAACATCAATTGTAACATTTACTAATATTTAAATAAAAAACATCAATTGTAACATTTTCCTGGGTTTTGCTGATAGATGAAGTGTTTACTCAGAAACTTCAGAAAAAAAAAAAATTGTGAATCTTAAAAAATATAATATAAATAATTGTGGAAATCTCCACTATCAAATGATGTAAATAATTTGTAATTCATACAACTTTTTTTTTTTTAATATTCTAGTGAATACACTAGTTTTTAATATTTTAGTAAATGCTTTTTTAATATTCTAGTGAATACACTAGTTTTTAATATTTTAGTAAATGCATTAGTTATATTATGATTGGTACTAAACCGAACAAATACATTTCTTTTATTATATTATTTGTATTAAACCTATTAAATTAATTTTTCTTAATTGAATTTTTCTTTTATAAAATAATGTTAAGTTTTAATGTATTTTAATTTTACATGATAAGTTGGATTTTGGTTGAATTGAGGCTTCTGTGATCCATAACAATTATCAGAAGAAATTTCGGGGTAAATCACATTCAGAAAATCATTGCGGACGAGTTTCGAACCAACCATTGTGGTTCATCGTCACTACGAGTTGAAGAAAACAGCTCTTCAACTCGTACTGACGATGAACCACACTTGTTGGTTCCAAACGCGTCGGCAATGATTTTCTGAATGTGATTTACCCCGAAATTTCTTCTGATAAGTTGGATTTTGTTCTATTTTCTTTGAATTGGAATTGAATCACTTTATTGTTCTCCTTACTTCTTACTTTTCTCTTATGTCTTTAGGTATGTGTTTTTACAAGTTTTATATTCAATTTCACCTCATTGTTGCTTTCTATTCCAAGATACAATTCTAAACCTCCCATTGAATACATTTTTGTGGTTTATTTTCTATGATCTAGACACCTACTCAATTAGAATTTGAATAACTTATTAACTCAACATTCAATTATGGCTTGCATGTGGTTTATGGACGAATCAACCAAATAATGATTATGCAATATTTGTTAGGCTAAATTTGATTGGTTGAAATAATCAAAATTGTTAAATCCACAATGTTAGATTAGGACACACGGTTTGATAACCAGTGATATTCAAACCCATAAATTACATGTGTTGAAGTATTTAAAAGACTTGAGGATTCTCATTGTAAAGTTCATTAATATTAAAATCGGGAACATTAATGAACCTCGGCTCTCTTTTTTATCTCATTGGACAACTCTTATATGATTAAAATTTGGTATTTTTAATTTATAAGTTCAAAGATCTCCTCCGTTTCTGATTATTACATGACGGTGCAGGAATCCTATTTGTCCTCGCTCCATAAAGACCAAACCTCAGCAAGTGCACAAGGATGACGGTATCGTGGCCATAGTTTTTGTTGTCTGTTTAAGAAACCCAAGCCATCGTGGACAGCTGTGTCATTGCACAGTTTAACATCCTGGTTAAGGATGACAGTATAGTCGTCATTGTAGCAATTTTGTAACCAAGAGTTAAGACTCAATGGTAGTATTCCAAAAGTAAAAAATAATGTAAACGTAACATGCGCATTGGATAGGTTTCAAATAGAACAATTATTTACATGTAATTATGTAAATAGTTTGTAATAAGTACCATTTTTTCCGGCAGTAGTTTAGTGAATATATATTAGTTATATTATGATTTACATTAAACATATCCGATCAATTTTTTTCTTAATTGAATTTTTCATTCACAAAATAATGTTCAGTTTTAATGTCTTTTAATTTTGTATAATAAGTTCGATGATGTTCATTGAACTTAGATTGTAACATTTTATTGTTTTAGTTATGGTTTTTTTTCTCTGAGGTATTTAACTATGTGATTTAGTCAAATGGAATCACTATACAAGTTTTATTTTCAATTTTATTTACTTATTTCTTACAACTTTAAGTTACAATTTTAGATCTGGCTAGGTGTATATTTTATGGTTGATTTTCTATCATTTAAATCACTTATTTAATTAGAATAATCTATCCACTCAACATTCAGTTATTAGTATATTTGATAGTCCCTTTTAAGCACCTTTCCAATGGCTCTCATGTGGTTGAGGGATCAATTGAACAAGTGATGAATATGTAGTATCACATCTGTTAGGGTAAACTTGATTTGGTGAAAGAATCGAAGTTGTTAGGTCCATAGTGATGGTTTAGGGCACATGGTTTTGGTATCCAATGGTATTAGAACCCATGGATTACTTGTGTTGAAGTCTTCAAAAGGCTTCGAGATTCTCTATTGTAATGTGCCTGATTTGAATGGAAGGGAGGCAAGATGTTGGAGGGATTCAGTCATTTTAAGTCAAAGAACGATTTAGTTTAAGCCATAAGATAATAATAGATCTATTAGCTAGTAGTTTGTTTTACTTCTTGTTATTGTTTTCATTTTTTTATTTTGCATTGTTATAGTATTATTAGAGCCAGCGGATTGTGATCTGTAGAACGAGGTGTTCATTGGAAATGTTTGGACATTGTATGTTGATGTTGAAGATACTGACACTTTCCTAGGTTCATGGGTTCCTGGGATGCACATATTGGCCACTAAAGGGACCATATTTAACTGGGAAAGTATTCTAGCATCAACACTCAAGACAACCATTCAAGCAGCCAATAATCAAGAGAAGAGCCAGCCGTCAAAATTTTATATGGCAACTTATCTTCTTTATGCACTTTGTGCAAAGTGTGAATTCGAGAGATGGAATTTGAAATGAAACCCATAGATACCATAACCTATACATATTTATTAGAAAACCTTTTGGAACCTAGGCTATAAAGGTTGTGTTAGAAACCAGGATAATACTGAGATGGCGGCGGTCAATCAATATTGTAGCAATTTTACTAATTCAAAAATTCATTTACTTTGTGTGAGAAACATAAGATAGTGAATGACACTTTCAACAATAAATATGATAAACAACTACTTTAGCAATCAATGGAACATTCAAGAATGACTAACTTCAGAAATTGCTTCTCCATTTTATTCATAAGGTAAGTTACAACTTGCAAATATAATGCTTTGGCTATAACCAATAGGAAGCTACAACTTCCTAATTTATCAGCTGTAACTAAATAGAGCTACAACCCCAATTATTCTCTAGAACCCATTGAAAGGAGCACCAACCCCTTATCAGCAAAATACAACTCGCTTTATAAATTCATTGTTCCATATTTCATCCATTTTCCCACTAGGATCAAAGATTGCCTTCTCTCCTTTCAAAACAAACAATTTATCTCAGTCACCTCTCAAAAACACCTAGATCGATCACCATACCAACACCTCACTAAATCATAAGATCTGTCTCAAAAAATATTGTTCTTCCATTAAGCTTGATCAAGCATGCTTACAAAGAATTTCACTCAATATTTTTGGTGTCCTTTTATTTTCTTTGATTGTTGCATGATTCCTTATTTTTTTTCCTTTGTCATATTCACATCAATCCTCTGCACCTATTCACTGAGTTCTCAGACATTAACCAACCTTTTCTGCTACTTGAACTGATTTTATTTGAAGCTTTTAGCTAATCTAGACTTTTATAGGTTTTAGCAATTCTTATTCTATTTTTAGTTGCAATTAAGTTTGGCTTGGCTTCCAAATTTACCGCCAAACTATCAGTTCCCCCGAATTTGGGCTTAAACCCCATTCGCTAGCTCCTATTCTGCCATAAGGTTGGGTCTTTACAACCATCGTCTTAGGCCCTGGGCACTCTGGTAACCTATTTCCTTTGTTAATGACTCCATGTCATTAGTCACACCTCTATGTGAGACGACCAAGGAATAATGCTTAGTTGCTTCCAGAAAACTTCGTGACTATTTATATACTCTACCCCTAGTTCTAACCTATGGCATAGTTTCTAGTGCGGGCACTTAGCCCATGGCCCTTAACATCCTGATGCATTCACTCACGTTCACCATAGTTCACCTATAGGGGTCATACCTATGGGTTGACGTGTCTCATGGAGACCACCCAACACTCTCTTTATTGGATGTCACTCATTACCTGGGAGATGACGTCACCATGATGTCACTCCTTCTACATGTCAACCTGTGAGTGGTGACACATGTCACGTAAAAAAGGGCCTTTTGGGTGCAAAAAATTGTTGAATCCACCTGCCACATGTCCATGTTGACTCCACCCTCTAACGTCATTCAAGAAAATCACATGTTGTTGTTTGCCCTAGTGGAGGAGAGAGAAATGGTCCTCCAAACCTCTGTTTTGTGACCATTTTCTTTGTTATTTCATTTATTGACTTACCCACCATTTTCTTTGTTTTTCGCTGGGTTGGCACTCCTCTGCTCTGCCTTCTTTGTTATCCTATAGGGATAAATCTCCGAGCTCACCCTCTACAGGCTTAGACAACGGAGTGGGCCTCCTCGTGCTCCCTTTACATCGGTTCATTGCCTTAGCTCACATTTCCTTACACTTACCTCCCGACACTTAGTTGTGTGCTTCTCCAAACAAACCTCTGAGGTACACCTATCGGGGTATTACCACTAGGTCGGCTCCACCCACTCGGTCCCCATTGGAAAGCGTGCAACTATTGTGTCACAACTCTTTCCTCATGGTTTCTTATACTTGGGCACAAAAACATTCTGTCAGGGTGTATCTATCAGGGTAATCCTGTTGGTTGGGCTCCCCTTGTGGTCCAACCTACTACTGCCATGTTTGCCTGGAGTTCTCACTTAGGGGCTTCATTAGTTTTGGTGTTGAGTTTGGCATTTAAGTGAACTTTGGTTATGCACCAAAGGCTCCTACACACTCTTTAAATCTACTATAAAGGCCTTGGGGACATAGAACTTTCATTGGATCTAAATTTTAATCTAGGAGCCATTTTTAGGACTTCCATATAGCATTGGAAAGCTTATTACAGATCTCTAGCCATATGGGTGGAGTACACCTACACTTGATGTGATCTAGGGCTCAAAACCTAACTCCAAATATACTACATTAATTCTGATCTTTTACCCTTCTTCTATGCCTGGAACCTGCTCCTTAAGGTATTTTTTTGACACCTGTGCCTCCTACTGCCACCTGCCATCACTGAACACTTTGTTTCCATAACCTTGTTGCCATCAATGGCAGCATATCTCAATAGGTTTGTATGAGGCAACTCCAAAATATTCATTTCTCTTCTGTATCAGGCACACTTTGGCAATGACCCACCTTGCATGTCAGAAAGAGCCTGAAATACCCTCATTGAGGTTATACACTAGTTCTCTATTATAGAAGAAACATAAATTAGAGTTTCTAGTGCTTATAAACCTCCTCGTGCTCTCCCAACAATGGTGACTGATATATTACTTCTATAGGAAGTTTTCTACCAACTAACCACTGGCCTATCAAAGACATTAGAAAAAGGGAAGAAGGGATCATGGCCTACGTTCCCATCGATGATACAAAAGGTTTATGTTTTGTTGATTTTAAATTTTGAAAGTGTGATCCAAAGGGTGTTGCATATACACATTCCAAGGCAGTTTGCCTTTGCATGGTCCTATAAACATTTTAAAGCGAGTGAAGAATATAAGGTAATAAAATTTTATAATGCGTCCAAGGCAATAGATGATCTAGGTGGATATTGGTGGCCACTTGCCAAGTCCACTTGGACCCCCACCATTGTTTCTTTCAGCTTTTCAATTTCCTTAATTGTAGCATAGTTTACTATTTTTAGTAGTTTTTCGAGTCATGAACTTCCAAAGCTGTTTTGAGGCCCTAAACGACATTTTTTGGGAAAACTGGGAGCAACATGGGTCCATGGACCAATATTATTCTTCCCAAAGTTGTAGTCCTTCAATAGATCTTTCTAACGAGATATTGTGTGCGTCAAACAGATATCATATGCCAAAGTTACGACCTCGGGAAGTTGATGTACCAATTTACCCAAACGGGGCCCACAGTTTGGTGTTTCATCTTCTAGGGTTAGGTTTTGGGATGTTTATGGTTTTCCATTGTTTCTCAACAATAAATAGGCCTTTGAGCGTCATTGTAGCACAATTCAAAGGCATGTAGTCGCCACATCTCTTCTCAGAGATAAGCTACCATCGCCCTAACTGGTTTATTTCCATCGCTATTTGTAAGCATATTTCAGTATTTTACATTAATGAAATGAAGTATTATTTCCAGTACATCTCTGTGTTTATGGTTATCTCTATGATTTGTTGCATCCCTGTTCAAATCTGGATCAGCGGTATAAGAGCGGTCTGCTTTTTCTTTGTTTTTCTCTGCATGTCCCCAATGAGGTCGGGATATAAGGAGTTAGGGCTTGAGCTCATCGAACCTTTGTAAGACCAACCTCGCAAATCTCGACGGCCTCCCATGGCGGATGAAAAGAAAGACGAGGGGGTAGGAAATCCTATCAAAATCTTGCTCGAAGAAGCTCTTGAGCTACAAAGGCACACGATGATGGACAACTTTTCCCAGATCCTTCAGCGGCTACCCAGGGGCAACACATCGGCTTCCAATAGCTACACTGGAAATGCCACATCGTTTAAGGTACAAGTTAATTTTGACATCCCCATATTCAAGGGTCAGATAGACGCAGATGTCGTCGATAAATGATTAAATCTACTAGAGGGTTATTTTTCTGTTCATGATTTTTGGAGTAGGGAAAAGATTATTTTCGCTCTTCTCAAAGCAGCCCCCCACATCAAGGACTGGTGGGGAACCTACTCCGAGCAGAAGGATGAAAGTACGGGGTCACTATTTTCAGCCGCACCCACTTGGGATTCATTCTGGGGTGCCATTAAGGAGCAGTACTACCCTGTCGGAAGCTATGAGGATCAATACATGAATTGGACCACGCTGCGGCAGGGGAGGGACCAAGACATGCTGGAGTTTACCAATATTTTCAATACCCTTCGCACAAAGTTGGGTATAAAGGATTCAGAGAAGCATTTGGTACTCAAATACTACAGCTACCTGCACAAGTACATTCAGGAAGAAATAGAATTCCTGAACATGCTCTCGCTTGGCACGACATACCGATATGCCTTCAAGGTGGAGCAAAAGTTTAAATAGAAGAATTGAGACTTTGGATCTATGAATTCAAAGCAAGGGAAAGGTGCCCTAAAACCGCAGAACAAAGGACAAAGCTAAGGTGGGGTGGCCCAAGACAACCCGCCAAAGCTGTAAGCAAAGAACAACATCATGAAGCCGAAAAAGGACACGGGCAAGTGGTGTGAGTTCCATAAGAGCTCCACCCACAACACAAGTGAGTGTCAGGCCAAGCAGTCACTGGTGGTCGAGCTAACGGTTTCAAAATTAGATGCATGTTCTAACTCTGAGTCAGAACCCAACCAGGGGAATGAACAAGGGAAACAGATTATTGATGCAGAGCCCAACGCTATCGTTGCCACCATGAAGATACAGAAGGAGGAACCCGAATATCTAGAGGAGGAGGAGTGTCTCTTCCACTCCCAGATGTGGGTAAAGGGCTCCCCACTACAGTTCATTGTCGACAGCGGGAGCCAAAAGAACCTCATTTCAGCAGAGATCGTGAAGCAGTTGGGCTTACCGACCACAGCACATCCACAACCGTACACCATCAAGTGGCTTCACCAAGGATGGGATCTTCGCGTGAGCCAACAGTTTTGTCTTTCATACAACATCAAGCCCTTCATGGATGAGGTATTGCATGACATTGCTCCACTTGAAGTTTTTGATGTATTATTAGGACAACCATAATTGTGGAAGCGACGCTCTGTGTATGAATCAAGGCCCTGCGATGTTATTGTTACTTTAGGAAATAAGTTGTACAGGATACCGAAGGTAGCACCGCCTATCGCCATCTCTTTGGTTACTGCAAAACAATGCAGTAAGCTCATTTCCAAAACTGGGAAATTTGTTTTCCTGATGATACACTCTCAAGGAAAGAAGAAGATGGTGGCCACGACCTCTAGACAGGGCCCCTCCGCATGACAACTACAGATGGACAAGGTCATGGAGGAGTACAAGGACATCTTCACCTCCCTTACAGGGGTTCCTCTGCACTGTCAGGTCAAGCACTTCATCGATCTTGCTCCAGGTGCGCCGCTACCCAATGGACCAATCTATTAGCGCTCTGTTCTAGAGAACAATGAAATCAAGAGGCAGATTCAGGAGCTACTGCAGAAAGGTCACATCCATCCAAGTTCATTACCCTGTGGGAGCTCGATCGTGTTGATACAGAAGAAGGATGGGACTTGGAGACTCTGTATTGACTATCGGGTGCTGAACAAGATCACTGTCCATAATAGGTACCTGATCCCATAGATTGATGACCTCCTGGACCAACTAAAGGGGGGCAAAATATTTCAGCAAGATCGATTTGAAGTTAGGATATTACCAGGTACCAATCGAGCCCTCCGATGTGTGGAAGACTGCCTTCAAAGCCAAGGAGGGCCTTTTTGAATGGTTGGTTATGCCTTTTGGATTGACGAATGCTCCTGCAACCTTCATGAGACTAATGGATGACATCTTGCAGCCATTCACCAAATCATTTGTGGTGGTATACTTGGTTGAAATCCTGATCTTCAGCCAGAGTTGGGAAGAGAACCTCCACCACATCCGACAGGTTCTCCAAACGCTGCGGCAACACAAGTTATGTGCCAATTTGGAGAAATGAACTTTTGGCATGACCCAGGTTCAGTATCTAGGATACATTATTGATGAACAGGGGGTGCATGTGGATCCAGCCAAGATCCAAGTCGTTTGGGATTGACCATCTCCAACCACTATGATAGAGCTCCGCAGCTTTCTAGGTCTTTCTGACTTCTACCGCAGGTTCGTGTTGGGATTTTCTCGTATCACTTGGTCCTTGAGTCAAGTCACCAAGGGAGGAGCGGAAGAAAAATTATTTTGGTCTGAATCTCAACAGAAGGCATTCACACAGTTGAAATATCGTCTCTGCATGGCACTAGTGCTCGCATTAACATATTTGCAACAACCATTTGAGGTTGAGACACATGCCTCTGACTATCCTATTGGGGAAATCCTTACTCAATATGGGCATCCAGTGGCATATCACAGTGAGACACTTTCAGACACAGTCCAGAAGTATCCAGCTTATGACAAAGAGATGTATTCCATTGTGTAGGCCTGTCAAGAATGGAAGCATTACATTTTGGGGAAGGAAATGGTCATCCACACAGACGACTGACCCCTGCAGTTCATAGAGACCCAAGGGAAATTGCAGAATGATCGCCATAAGAAGTGATCCACATACTTGCAACAGTTCCATTTGAATATCAAGTATAAGAAAGGCAACACCAATAACGTTGTAGATTGCCTCAGTTGACCACTGATCATGGAGTTAACTACCGTGCTCAACTCTTGTGGGCACGAAACTTTTGATTGGCCACTTCTATATAAAAGTTTCCCAGAATTCGGCGACACGTACCAGACACTCTTGGAGGGTTAGCATGTTCTAGATTTCCACCTCCAGGATGCCCTGTTATGCCAGCTGGTTCACCTTTGTGTTCCTTCAAGCAAGTGTGCCAAGATGATTTGGGAAGCACACTACAGTCAAGATGTTGGGCATTTCGGAGTCAAGAAAATGGTGACAGTACTGCAGAACTATTTCTATTGGCCTAATCTTTGACAGGATGTTGGGAAGTACATAAGATCATGCACTACCTGTGCCATTGCCAAACCGACCATCAGGAAGCAAGGCCTCTATAACCCGCTACCTACCCCTAGTCGGCCTTGGGAATCCATCTCCATGGATTATATGTCAGGCCTTCCTTCCACTAAGCATGGAAATGACTATGTTTTTTTGATCGTCGACAGGTTCTCGAAGATGGCCATTATGGCGGCCTGCAAGAAGAATATCATAGCAGAAGCCACTGCTAAACTTTTCTTTGAATGAGTGTGGGTACAGTTTGGGATCCCACAGTCTATCATCTCAAATCGAGACAGCAGGTTCCTCAGTACATTTTGGTCCAGTCTCTGGTCGATGTTGGACACCAAACTCACTAAGACCACAACCTTCCATCCTCAAATTGATGGCTAGACAGAGGTTGTCAATAGGATGATCGTGCACATTCTCTACATGTACAACTCAAAGCATCCACGCACATGGGATAAAAGCCTCCCCTATGTTTAGCACAGCTACAACCAGGCTCTTCATAGCTCGACTGGCCACGGGCCTTTTCAGGTGTGCTTGGGATTCCAGCCACTATCTCCCATTGATGTGGCCATGCCATTTGCAGCTACTCACGCAGATTCGCCTCATGTCCAGTCCGAAACAGATAAGGCAACCAGCTTCATTAAGCACATCCAACATATTCGCCGGCAGGTCCATGACATTATGGAGAAATTAAATGCCAAGTACAAGCAGTGACATGATCAACATCGGGTGCCACACAAGTTTCAGGTGGGCGACAAAGTCTGGTTGCATTTGCAAAAGGAATGCCTTACCGGAGCCTATCGGAAACTTACACCACTCTGATATGGTCCTTACAGCATTACCAAGGCTGTGGGAGATAGGGCTGTGGGAAACTTACACCACTCCCATTCCTTGGCCTGCACCCAGTGTTCAATGTGGACTGCCTTCGGCCATACTTTCCACCATTACTAGACACATCTGACATTGCAGAACAACTCACACCCACAAAGTTAAATCTAGATTGCATCGAACAAGCTGCAACCGATCGGATCATGGACACACAGATCAAGCACACTCACCAACTGAATATCCAACTATATCGAGTTGTCAAAGCAGGCCAACTCCTTCACTAGGGCAAGTGGCTCACCAGGGACCAAGTTCAACAGAAGTTTCCTCATCTCATGGAGGAACTCAACGCAATGGGGACCATTGCTTCCTAAGGGGGGAGGAATGATCCAGGTGGATATTGGTGGCCACCTTCCAAGTCCACTTGGGCCCCCACCTTTGTTTCTTTCAGGTTTTCAGTTTCCTTAATTGTAGCATAGTTTACTATTTTTAGTAGGCTTTCGGGTCCTGAACTTCTGGAGCTATTTTGAGGCCCTAAACAACGTTTTTTGGGAAACCTGGGAGCAACATGGGTCCATGTACCAATGTTGCTCTTCCCAAAGTTGTAGTTCTGGGATAGATCTTTCTAACGAGATATTGTGCACGTCAAACGGAGATCATATGCCAAAGTTACGACCTCGGGAAGTTGATGTACCAATTTACTCAAACGAGGCCCACAGTTTGGCGTTTCATCTTCTAGGGTTAGGTTTTTGGATGTTTATGGTTTTCCATTGTTTCTCAACAATAAATAGGCCTTTGATCCTCATTGTAACACAATTTAGAGGCATGTAGCCGCCACATCTCTTCTCAGAGATAAGCTACCATCGCCCTAGCTGGTTTATTTCCATTGCTGTTTGTAAGCATATTTCATTATTTTACATTAATGAAATGAAGTATTATTTCCATTGCATCTCTGTGTTTATGATTATCTCTGTGATTTGTTGCATTCCTGTTTAAATCTGGATCAATTGGGGAAAATGAATGACAAGAGGAAGAGGGAGAGAAATCGGATGATGAGTATAAGGAAAGCATGAGTATTGAGGATAGAAGATATTTTCTTAAAATAAATAAGGGACAGGAAGACAAAAACATGAAACAGAAGAAGAAGAAAGTCTATTAGCAAGAGAAAATCCAACATTAACAGAATGAGGGACAACATGATGGAGAAGAAGACCTTGAAGGAACAAATGCAAAAATATCCTGAAAGAAACAAGAAATGGAAAAGAAAAAGAGAAGAGGAGCTTCACAAGAAAGAGGAAGGTCTATCGAGGAAACAAGAGGAGGAGTAAAAGTGTAGGAAATTAGAAGAAGAATAACGATGTAGAAAAGAAGCAGAGGAAAAAACATGGGAAGAGGAACAAAAGAGAAAGCAAGCAGAAGGAGAAATGCGAAAGAAACAAGAAGGAAAGGAACCCAAAAGTAAAATTGAGAAAGAACAAAGGAGGAAGGCCAAAGAAGAAAAGAGGTTGAGAGAATAATTATAGGCCAAAAGGAAGCAAGAATCTCTAGAAAAACAAACCAAGTAGGATCTTCTTTGGGAACAAAAGATCAAAGCGATAAACGGTCAACAACCACAAGGGCCTGAGATGCAGCTAAATATGCCTCCTTTGGATATCCCACCATCTACTCCAATTACTGGTGGACGCTTCCCACTTCAAGAATTGGGTATCCGACAAGAAGAAGAAGAAGAAGAGGTATTGGATATTACGAGGATCACTTTTGAATAGATTCAATGCAAGATAATGCGAGATATATAAAAGTGTTATGCGAAGAATCCAACCAAATCTATATAGGTGGTCACAGAAAAAGATATCTTCATAAATACCACCATGAACTAAGAAACGATTGCCTCTATTGGGATTGCATTTGTGATAGCCATAATGATGAATGTGACAAGACTAAACAAATAGGTTGCCGATCTACAAGGCAAACTTGTTGCCTCTAAGAAAAGTGTTACACAACTATGAAAGGAGAGTCGTGCCTTTCTATGCCCATTCACATAGAAAATAGTTGCATGTATATTCAAGAAGAGGTAACAATATTGAGAGATTCCATGGACTTGGTTTACCGAGAAGTGATGAAACTACATTAGGTTATATCATAGTTCCCATATATGTAGGTATAATCTAAGGATAGAGGAGTGATGCTTAAACTAGCCACTGTAACCATCAACAGCCTGCATAAGTTGACCATTGAATATCTAGATGTACCTAAATAAATTCCAAAGAAAGACTGGATAACAACAAAAAATGATAAGGTTTCAATCAGCATCAAGGTTCATTCACATGATATATTGGCAAAAGATTTGGACAAGGTAATAGCCTCATACAAACACTTACATAGTGGGCTAGAATCTCTTATTCAAGTGAATAAATTTCCTTCTATTCATTCACTTAGAAATATAAAGATGCAAGAATAAATCAAAGAAGTAATTAAAGCATTTATGAGCCCCTTCAAACAAGTTGCTACTAAAGAATATTTGCAAGTTAATAAGGATAAAAATACTCAATATGTAGTAGATTTTGTAATGATATACACGAAGTTGGTGACTTTATCAAATCAAGTGAAAGAGAATAATTCCACTCTATTTCTAAATTCCCTGGAATGTATTCACATGCATGGGGATGAATTACAAGAAAAGTTCATTGGTGTTGTAAAGGATTGCAAGCTTTGGCGGACCTATCGAGTACAATAATTACATTTGGATGTCCTAGAAATTTCTATCACTAGATTAGTAAATTGAGAGTGTTTCATTTCTTTCATGTAATATGTTAATAGTAGAATAGAGATCAAAGTAGATAGTCATGTAGGAATATAAAAGGTCATAGGGTAACTCAAAACTCATATGGGTAGGTGGAAGGTCACCCTATTTTCTATAAATATACCATTATGACTCAATACAAAGGACTTTTAATTTCAAACAGTTTCGATGCACATTGTTTTGAGAACTAATAGACCTATGGTGAATACAAGTGGTGATTTTTTACTTCCGCTTTCAGATGTCATGGATTCTTCATGTGATAATGCTATGAGTATTTCATCTTTTCAATCTCTTTGAGTTCGAGGTTTGTTATTCTCTGATGTGTCATCAATCATTGTAGGATTTCTCTTGCGATGATCGAATGGTATGTGTGTGTGTATTTATGCTTATGTAAGTAAGTTGTTTTATTGATTTAGGCATACATCATGTATTGAGTTGTGAAATGTATGTGCTTTCACAATTTTGTTGGATATGAATTTACTTATAATCAATGCACTTATCTTTATAAGGTACATCAGTTTTATTTGAAGTTTTTCTAACACTACTTCTCATAAGGTTCATGTACATATTACTTGGTCATTGTTATATGCATAACATTTCACATGTTTAGGACCTATAAATCACTTGTTTACATTTTTTAAGTGTTTTATTTGTTCTCTAATGATTGTTGTTTGTTTTTCCAAAGCAAACTAATAACCAATGTGATGGAAGTTGGGCCTACATACCAGATTTGACTCCTAAGAAAAATGGTGTAGAGTCTAGTTGGGATTATACCCCAGGGATATTCCCTTTCTATCGGTGGAACATCCTAGCTCATCAAAATTGCATTACACAATAATAAAGGTTGTGAGTGAAATTATTTTGAATTGATCATTCCACTTTTCTTTGGATTACACCCAATATTTAATGCAGAGCTGTTTCAACCATATTTTACACATTTGCTGGACACCTCAGAGGTAGTCTAGTAGTTGGTTGCCATAAAACCCAACCTTGACTACATTTAATAGGTTATAGTGGATCAAATAATGGACACAAGACAAAGGGTACCCACAAGAAACAAAAATAAATCCACTGGATTGTTAAAATAGGGAACATTCATCATCAAGGAATGTTGCTCACTAGGAGCGAAACTCAATAGAAACTCCCCCATCTGATGAGGGAGCATGACACAATGCTGATTATTTCTTCCTATTAAGTGGGGAGCACTGATCTGGGTGAACATTACTGGCCACACACCTCTTCCATTGTCTCAATGGTTGTTTATCTTCTTAGGAGTTTTTCTATGATTTTTGGTTCCCATACTTATAGGGCCCTTTTGATGCCCTAAACAATTCTTTATAGAAAATTTGGGGGCCCTAATAGAATGTTCTTCTCCTTCGATTGTTATTTTCAATGAGCTATCATGCACCCCAAATGGATATTGTATCCAAACGTTGCACCCTTGAGAAACTAATGTACCAACTCAACACCCAAGGTTGATAACCCTTTTGGTGATTCGTCATGTATGGATAGGATTTTATGCCTCTATCATTATTTCTTTATATTAATATGCCATTCTTTCAACTTAGTGTACTAGCATTTGTGAATGTGCATAGATACCATATCTCTCTGTTCAGAGATAGCTAACACTATTCTAAACAGTTTTTGTTCTACACTATTCAGTCATTTCATTTATTAATAGAAATTGTGTGTTCACCATATTATTGTAATATCTACTATATTTAACTATTTGTGTTCCATTTATTTTTATGCATTTCATTTTATTCCTTATACAACCTAGATCATGTATGCTTTGGCCAATGCAATAATACATTCTAAATGTTTTTTAATCTCTTCTTTATTGGTCATGTTGGTTGTAATAGACCTAGTAAAAATTCCATGCAATAAAAGTAAATAAAGGAAAAATAATAACCACAGATGACGAAACATTTATTCCAAGCTGAATGTTGGGCAAAGTCCTAGTGATGAGGATCACTTGTGATTGTTTATGACTAAGGAAATTGGCAAAGGAAATGGCTAAGGCTTTGGAAAGGTAAAATATATTTTTGGCACATTTATTTATGAAAATAATGGAAATTAGGAGAAAAAGGAGGTGAAAGGTCACAGGTTGCATGTGAGTTGGAAAATGAAGGAAAATAATGGAAAATGAAGAAAATAGAGTCGTTATCCATGAAAAGGCTTCTAAGGATCAGTTGGTAACCTTTTTTCAGTTCAGTGTTGGATCTCTCTCTCACATTATTCTCTCTCTCATACTCTTGGAGAATTAAAGTTTCCTTGGAGCACTCTTTGTGGGTGTGGCATACTTGGATTCTTGGAGCAAGAAGCAAAAGGAAGAGAAGGAAAGCACAGGAGGGAATCAGGATCAGTAGCTACATCAAATTTTCCTGTAGGTACTAAGTTGCATGTATGATTTCTTCACTAGTTTTGGCATGGATGGCATATGCATGCAGATTTTTGGTTGCGATCTGACATTGGCATGGAGGATGGTCAGGATTGACTGTGGATTTCGTAGCCTTTCCATTTATTGAATAGCCATGGTGATTTTGGGTTTACTTTCATATTTTGTATTTGATTAGTTCTCATGTTTCCTAAGCTTGGGTTGAGTTACTAGTTCCTGGAGCCTTGGTTGGATAAACGCTCTAGAGCCTTGTAACAACTTGGGTTGAGTTACTAGTCCCATAGCCTTGGTTGGAAAAACGCTCTCGAGCCCTTGATGGGTTGAGTTACTAGTCCTGGAGCCTTGGTTGGACAAATTCTCTGGAGCCCAATGGAAACTGTGGTTTGAATTACTAGTCATGGAGCCTTGGTTGAAACAAATGCTCTGGAGCCTGGCGAAAACTATGGTTTGATTTACTAGTCATGGAGTCTTGGTTGAAACAAACACTCTGGAGCCATTGATGGCTAGGATAGAGACTGATTCGATGATGGTTTTGTGATGTCTGACCATGAGGTGGAATCACTATTTGATGGGTTGAGGTGGATGGACTTTGGAAGCTGTAGGAATTTACATGGTAAGTTCCTCAGACAGAACACCAAAGGACACTGCTCACAAACTATTGTCAATACACCAGTATTGTTAATGTAGTTAAAACCCTCAAAGAGGGAAACAGTCCACGGCGTGAGCCAATGCGACCACTTCAGGCAATTTATTAAGAAAAGAATTAAAATTTACATAAGCTTCTCTCATGAATGGTTACCCTACGAATGACCATCCATGCTCTTTAAATAGAGATCATGGACCAATCGGGTGTTAAGCCATGGATCAAGTGTCGGTAATACCGAGGAGAGAATGAACCATCGGATCACTACATATCGTGACCGTCGGATTGTAAGTTACAAAAGTACATAGTAAAGAAACACCCTTTACCTAACTCTACACTAGACCAAGCTATACTTAACTATTTGCTATGTGTCAGAATATCCTAACATCCCCCCTTAAGAACAACTTGGGATAGGATTGAAGAATGTACAAATATGACACAATAGGAGAAGGAAGGAGGCATTAGAGCCTATCCCCGCTTAGTGACAACTTCCTAAACTCCAACCATAAACCGAAGTTTAGTAAACTTCGCCTCTGTGAGATCCTTTGTAAAGATGTCTGCAACTTGATCATCTGTTGAACAATATTGCAGTTCAAGAACATGGTCGTGAATGAGCTTTCTGATGAAGTGCATGTGCAATTCAATGTGTTTTTTGTGCTGATGTTGGACTGGATCTTTGCATAGTTGAATGGCACTTTGATTATCACACCAAAGTGTAGTCGGATGTTGATGCTAAAAGCCAAACTCGGACAGGATCTGACGAAGCCACAGGGCTTCCTTACTAGCTTCTACGGCACCATGATACTCTGCTTCTGCTAAAGAAAGAGAAATGACATTTTGTTTCTTGCAAGCCCATGTAATAGGTCCTAAACCAAGAGTGAACACATAACCTGCAGTAGACTTCCGATCATCAGGGTCACCTGCCCAATCAGAATCAGTGAAACCAACGAATAGAGGAGATGCTTCTACATTATAATGAATCCCAAACTGAACTGTACCTTGAACATAACGAAGTATTTTTTTAGCTACTTTCCAATGAATTTCATGTGGGTTTTTCATAAAGTGAGCAATAAGGCCAACAACAAAGCAAAGGAAATGTCAGGACAAGTATGGGTCAGATACAAAAGATTTCCTACAAATTGACAGTATAAGGTAGCATCAACTTTAGGGGAAGTACAAGTGACTGAAAGTTTAGCTCCAGACCGAAAGGGAGAACAGGCTAGCTTACAGTCCTCCATGTGAAAGTGACATAGAAGATCACATGCATACTTGGACTGGGAAAGGGAAATACCTTCCTTGGATTGCAAGACTTGAAGACTAGGAAAATAATGCAGGTGTCCTAAGTCTGTCATTTCAAACTTCTTTTTAAGGCTGGACTTCACCTGGTTTATAAGGTTGGGATCACTACCATTAAGGATAAGATCGCCAACATAAAGAACAAGAAGGATAAGAGACTTTCCCACTTTCTTGGTGTAGACAATATTGTCAGAATGACATCTAGAAAATCTAGTTTCTAAAATAAAGTTATCTGTTTTGGCATACCAAGCCCGAGAGGCTTGCTTGAGACCATAAAGGGATTTCTTAAGACGACATACAAGGCTGGAGTCTGTTTGTATAAACCTAGTAGGTTGTGTTAGTGTCAATATTTGAAGCCTTCCACTACTGATCAAATATGCTCTTACAAAGTGGTTTTAGGATGTTCAATAAAATTTTGTCATTTCAAAGAATCTTCAAGTAAAATTTGGTCACTAGGTATTAGGTCTAGGATTTGTTTTCTCTCCTTCCAAAGTTTTCAAGTGTCGGTCCATGTCACCGTTTAGATGAGTGTACCATCATTCAAAACGTTGTCATCATCATTCCAGTTTCCAATAGGTCATTTTACACCTTGTTCGTGCTTCAGTTGTGCCTAGGTAAGGTTCATTTCCCTCTCCTAGGGTTTTGAAGGTAATTTTTCTTGGATGGTCAAATCATCAACAAAAATTGTATCCTCATGTTCATATACCTTCCCCTATCCTTAATGTACCTTATTAAACACTTCCCATCACTGATATCCCTCAAATTCCTCATTTTCCCACAAACCCTAGTTTCTTGCTACAATTTGACAATTTTCTAGGCTAAGCCTGTGTTTTTCCCTTTTGGACCCCTTCCCCTCACTCAATCTTTGAAATTCCACTTTCCCCAGTTTCCTAACATACCTCCCTACTTCCCAAAATTTTCTCAAGAATTTAGAAGCCCCTTATCCCTTTTATTTCATTTAATTTCGACAAATCCCATGTTCCACACATCGGGATAAGTTTTATTCAAACTGTGTTTCTGAGCAAGAAAAGATGAATTTGGAAAACGTGAGAGAGGTGTTTTTCCCTCAGCGACCCAAGAAGAAAATCCTCTTTCTGTTTTTACACAACTTTCATGGTTTGCGAGAAATGTTGAAAACATCATTGGCCTCAGGAGGATTTATGCACTTCTAGAGTGACCTTGGGAAAATCAAGATTTCTCCCAGCTTGGTTGGCAAAATGACTTTCATGATGACTGAAATAATAACTAGACACAAAGAGCTTTCCGATGAGCTATCATGAGCTCAATTTGGACTTGATGAAGACCTTCAAAAGTTGACTGCAATAGCACTCTGCATTTAGGCAGCCTCATTTTGCACATTTTGACCAGTCTTGGGAGATTTGACATTTGACAGCGCAATTGACCTCCAAATGGGAAAATTAAAGCTGTTCTGGAAAGTAGAGTTGATAGTATTTCCAAAGAGCTATCATGTGCCCAATTTGGACACAGGAAAGGCCTCCAAAAGCAGTTTTCAAAAAGGTGTTGTGCACCTGGCAGCCGACGCTGTGCATAGAAAAGGCTCTGCGCACCTGTGGCAGATTTCCAGTGTAAAATTACACTGGCGCTGCGCATACAAAAGGCACCACGCACCTGTGTGAGGGCACTGTGCACCTATAAAACTCTTCCAAATCACTCCAATTTTCCTCAATTCTCCAAATTTTCCTTTTGACAAGTAAGTAACACAATTATTCTTATTGAAAAAGGGTTTTTTACATCAGTCTATGATAATTGTGTTTATAAAAAACCAAACCCTAGTTTTCACCAAACCATCTCATATACTTTAAATCTCATTCATAGATTGTTGTCATATCTCATCCATTGGTTGTCCCCCTAAAACCCTATTCCCTCATATAAATTTCCCTAGATCTCATCCCTTCATACAAATTTCCCAAACCCTACACTATCCCTAAACCCTACCCCCCATATAAACCCTATCCTACATATACCCTCTTCCCACACATAAAACTCCCAAACCATACCTCACATACACAAACTTTACACTATCCCTAAAATCCTATTCCCTAAATTCCTAAAACCCTAGTCATCCCCTTCATACCCTATTCCCTCAAACCCTACATCACATCAAATCTCACTCATATCCCTGTCTCATCGCACTCATTCCCTTTCTTTTGAAAATCTCTGCATACTCATCATTCACCCACACTACCTTTCTTTCCTCACTAGCATTTACAGTCAATCAAGCCAATGGACAGTGATTATGGAGATTTTTTCCTTGTGGACCATAAGGTGGCACAAGAGGTGAGTGTCGTGGACTTGGATGCTCAAAATCCAAGGAATGTCAAAGATTTGATCATCAAGAAAAAAAAATTGCAAAACAAGGGTGAACAGGTTAAAGGCCAAGCTAAAAAGAGCTTTGAGGAGCAAAAAAGAGAGATAAACTCAAGATCTTGGCTGAAACATCATTGGATCATCAAAGCACTTAACAAGCGTCAATCATGCCAAATTTCAAGAAATTTGGAGAAATTTTTGTCAATTTTGAAATTTTAATGTAAAAAACAGGTTTTTTCAGCAGGTGGCACTGCGCTTTTGTTGGGGGCATCCATTTGCAAAAAAAATTATATTTTTGGAATCAGCAGGGAAAAATATGCATGCTCAAAAATGCCTGAGAATTTTGGACAAGTTCTAGGTCTCCAAAAGAGCAAAAAACACCCAAAAAGTGCCCTCTCTGCCACTTTTTTGCCACACAGGAAGTAGTCTTGGGAGATTCCATTTTTGGAGGGGAAAATGGACTCCAAATCCAGAGATTCAAGGTGTTCCAGAAAGTAGACTCATCAATCCTTCCAATGAGCTATCCTACACCTGATTTGGACTTTGGGAAGCCTTCCAAAAGTGGCCTAGAAAAATCTATGCGCATAGGATCAGTGGCGCTACGCATAGGAGGAAATTTGCCAGTTTTGCCTGATTTTCCAGAATTTCGCCCAGTTTGACTATCAATTGAATTTTTCTCTTCTCCTTCGTAAATTTGTGATGGTAAATGATGTAATATGATGTAAATTTGATGGAAAAATGACTTGAGTGGGTAGATATATCAGTTAGAGGTAGTTTGAAGTTGAATGAAAGAGTTTCCAAAGTTTTAGAGGCAAGCTGTTCCACTGCATATTTTCTAGTTCCTAGTTTAGATATTGTTGAAACAGCTCCTTGACTCATGAATTCGACCCTTGATGGCTAGCATAGGTGGTTTAATGCCTATATCATGTACCTTTTGATTCATTTGTAAAGGTTGGACTTTGGCAGAAGTGTTGGAGTCACTGAACATTTTGTATTAGCAATTGGCAAGGAATAAAACTAGGTTTCACAGATATTTTTGTGGGATTCTTGTGACAATGAGTTTATGTATTGTTTCTTCTTTATAATGAGTTTTTCTAATGTTTTATATGTATCCACATCTCTCTCTTTCTTCTAAACTAAATGAATCAAGGTGAATAGACAAAATGCACTAGATTTACAGTGCTTTATCTTGGGATTGCATTTAGTTTTCAATGTTTTCACTGTTTGAAGAGGATTCATAGTTTCTTGTGCCCTTCTCAACTCCTCAGTTGTCTTACTTTACCATCTCAATCTATTGCTAGTACATAAACACTTGTCTACCCTACCCCACAAGACATGATTGTATCCCTGAGTTGATTTCCCAGATCCAATCTGCCTTCTCCAATTGATCCAGCAACCAACCATCAAAATCAAACAAAATCCTCTTACTTAATATACCTAACCTAAAATTAGCATTCATTTCAGTCATCTCAAGCCCTAGTTGCCATATTATAATTGAGATTGACAAGGAGAGAGCCCTCTCCCAACCTGGTAGGGCTAGCTACCAGGTTAATTCTGGTTTTATGTTACCCTAGACTTGCCTTCATTTAGCCTGAGGTAGATTTGGGCATTAACATAGTGGCGATGATACTGGGGAACGTAGCGTTATGTTCCTTAGTAAAATGTATCAAGCTCAAATCTGATTGTTAATGGTGGACAACGATCAGACATCAGAAGGCTGAAATCATTCACCTGGCAATTCTGAATCAGTTTCGAGATCAGATCCAAGGACTCCACTGGAGGATGACCCTGACCAGTAGAAACATGAAAGGACAATATGGAAAGATTAGGTATTCAAGTTGGAATTTCATCCAAGACATTTTGTTCTTTGTTATAAATTATTTCTTCTCTTTTCCCGAGAATATCAAGAAGGCTTTGGAAATTATATTTTATTTGAGAAAAGATCCTCGACCTGCATTTGATTCTTTCCCTTTGAAGATCTTGAATACCAATTGTTCACATGCCTTTGATCTTGATCAAGACCTTTCTTCTGAATCTAGTGATTACCGTCTTCAAACTGATGAGCCTCAAGAAACCAAGACTGATTCTACAACTTCTGTACATACCCCACTACCTTGTAAAATTGTAGATTGATATAAGCCTCTGATTTTACCTCCTATACTCCATGCTTTCCCTAAAAATCATTACCTATATCTACCAAGATTTGATGGTGATTGTGACAAAATCACTGCTGAGAGACATGTACTGAATTTTGAGTCTTTTCTTGACCTTTTTGAAGTTGATGAAGAGGATGTCAGTATTAGGCTTTTTGCTCTTTCTTTGCAAGGCAAATTCAAGAGTTGGTTCAAAACCCTGCTTGATGTGAGCATCTCAGATTTCCAGCAGTTTTTCAAAGTTTTCCTCGACAAGTGGGTGGTCAGACAAAACCCTTTCTTGATTATAGAAGAGTATAACAAGCTGAAAAGACTGCCAGGGGAGACAATACAACAATTTTCTGCCAGATTTAACCAAGTCTATTTTTCAATGCCGATTAATATAAGGCCTTCTCCTAGATCCACTCTTTTGCACTACCCGGATGCCTTTGATCTAGAAATGGAGTTTCAGTTGAGAGAAAGGAACCTTGCAACACTTAAAGAGATGCAAAACAATGCGGTAGACATAGAGGCTAATTTTTTTATCAGAAGGGCAAAGCTAAAGCAAGAAGAGATGAAGAACATAGATCTAGAGGAATCGACATATTTAGAGGTAAAGCTTGACATTTTGGTAAGTGCAGTGGAAGAGATGATGCAAAGGATCACTACAAGGAATGAGTATAATGTTCAAGACCATGGCTCGTTGATTGAAGAGGAACAAGTTGTTGATCCAAAACATTTTCTTTACTATCCCAGTTCTCATAGACCTGATAATGATTGTTTTATAGATCATCTTGGAGAAGAGAGATCTATTGATATGAAATGTATGCTTGATGATGTGTTTTATACTGATGATTTGCCTCAGTATGAGCAATATGATGATGATTATGTTCTCCAAATAGAAGCTAGTCTTGTCGACAAATCAACAACTAGTTTGTGGAAGGAAGAAGTTCACTTTCAGCAGCTTGAATATAGTGATCAGCTGTTACATATCAGCTATGAAAGTGAGGAGGAAAGTGCAACAATTTTGAAGTTAGTGAAGTATCTTTTCCTTTTTGTTTTGCTTCATTTCAGTTCATTAGAGACAACTTTCATGCAATCAGAAATCAACTATCGACAAGTCTTGATCTGGACCATCTTGAGGGCAATGAAATCCTTGTTCAAGACTTTTCATATCTAGATTTGCAGCCCTCGAATGCATTGAATGTCAGGTTGCAGATGAAGACTTGGAAGCTGGCACACATGATCAAATGACGCAAGATGATTCTGTACCTTTCTGTTTTGAATCATTTCAGTTTTTCAAGGGAAATTTGCATAGTATAGCTTCAAATGAGCAGCTTGTAGAAAATCATGCAATCTCATTAGAACTAATAGAATATGGGTTACAACAGTGTTTTCAAGTTTTTCATGATTGAATAGCTGATGTGTTGGATGATGTCTGTGGTCAAAGTCCTTCTCCACTAGCTAACTATGAGATTGAAACAAGTATTGATATAAACTTGATCCGACAGCCAGTTTCTTTGTCATTTTCAGCAGGAGTCTCCTCACAAAGCTTAGATGAAAGTTTGCATTCATGGTATGAGGAGAAGCAAAGTAATCCATTGGATGAGCTAAGTCCTAGTGAACATGAATTTCAATATCCGTATGTAGTGTTTTTGGAGTCAGATAGAGAATCCATGTTATTCAACGGATCTGTTTACAAGTTTTCATGTGAGTTGCCTTTCAATAGTTCTCTCTTATGGTTCATAAGAAAGCACTTGTGGAGAATTCAAAAAGCAGCCAGAATACTTACTTAGTTGCATTGGTTGTTTCATTTCACTTGATCAGGTGATGAATGGAACAGTTAGCGTAGGTTTTATTGAATAAGCTCCATTTTGAGCATATTTTCTAGTTTGTCAGTTGTGTTTTAGTATTCTGTCAGTTTCATTTTAGTTATGAGTCTTGAGTCTTCAGCCTTGAGTTTTGATGTCTTTTTTGCAAAGATATTGATTCCATATTGCCCAATGGATAAGGCATTGGTCTGCTCTCCCAAATATCTGCATTTCTTGGCACCTTCAAGGAGCTACCATTCCCATTGGAGCCAATGTTACTATCAGTCTTTCAAGCCTTCCACCAGTGATCAAATATGCTCTTACAAATTTGTTTTAGGATGTTATAGTCAAATTTTGTCATTTCAGAGAATTTTCGAGTAAAATTTGGTCACTAAGTGTTAGGTCTAGGATTTGTTTTCACTCCTTCCAAAGTTTTCAAGTGTCAGTCCATGTCACCATTTATATGAGTGTACCATCATTCAGAGAGTTTTCATCATCATTTTAGGTTCCAATGGGTCATTTTACACCTTGTTCGTGCTTCAATTGCGCCTAGGTAAGGTTCATTTCCCTCTCCTAGGGTTTTGAAGGTAATTTCTCTTGTATGGTCAAATCATTAACAAAAATTGTATCCTGATGTTCATATACCTTCCCCTACCCTTAATGTACCTTATTAAACACTTCCCATCACTGATATCCCTCAAATTCCTCATTTCCCCACAAACCCAAGTTTCTTGCTACAATTTGACAATTTTCTAGGCTAAGCCTGTGTTTTTCCCTTTTGGACCCCTTCCCCTCACTCAATATTTGAAATTAAACTTTCCCCTATTTCCTGACATCCCTCCCTACTTCCCAAAATTTTCTCAAGAATTTAGAAGCCCCTTATCCCCTTTATTTCACTTCATTTCAACAAATCCCCTGTTCCACACATCGGGATAGGTTTTACTCAAACTGTGTTTCTAAGAAAGAACTGATGAATTTGAAAAATGTGAGAGAGGTTTTTTTCCCTCAGTGACCCAAGAAGAAAAGCCGCTTTCCATTTTTACACAGCTTTCATGGTTTGGGAGAAATGTTGAAAACATCATTGGCCTCAGGAGGATTTATGCACTTCTAGAGTGACCTTGGGAAAATAAATATTTCTCCTATCTTTGTTGGCCAAACGACTTGCTTGATGAGTGAAATGATAACTAGACACAAATAGATTTTCAATGAGCTATCATGAGCTCAATTTGGAGTTGAGGAAGACCTTCAAAAGTTGACTGCAACAACACTCTACATTTAGGCAGCCTCATTTTTCACATTTTGACTAGTCTTGGGAGATTTCACTTTTGATAGGGAAAATGACCTCCAAATTGGAAAATTCAAGATGTTCTGGAAAGTAGAGTTGATAAGATTTCCAACGAGTTATCACACACCCAATTTGGACACTGGGAAGGCCTCCTAAAACTATCTACAAAAAGGTGTTGCGCAGATGGAAACCAGCGCTGCGCATAGAAAAGGCGCTACACACCTGTGGCAGGTTTCCAGTGTAAAATTACATTGGAACTGCGCATACAAAAGGTGTTGGACACCTGTGTGAGGGCGCTGCACACTTGTCAAATTATTCCAAATCATTCCAATTTGCCTCAATTCTCCAAATTTGCTTCTTAGCAAGTAAGTAACACAATTATTCTTGTTCAAAAGGGTCTTTTGCATCAGTCTATGGTAATTGTGTTTATCAAAAACCAAACCTTATTTTTCACCAAACCCTCTCATATACTTTAAAGCTCATTCATAGAATGTTGTCATATCTCATCCATTGGTTGTCCCCCTAAAACCCTATTCCCTCATATAAATTTCCCTCGATCTCATCCCTTCATACAAATTTCCCAAACCCTACACTATCGCTAAACCCTACCCCCGATATAAACCCTATCCTACATAAACCCTCTTCCCACACATAAAACTCCCAAACCCTACTTCACATACAAAATCTTTACATTATCCCTAAAATCCTATTACAGATTGCGCTTAATGAAAAGGAAGACTAATCTTACATTCTTGAAAAGATGCAGAGATTCATCAATTATTCCTACCTTTGCCAAAATCAATCATTCTCTGAGAAGCCAGCATAATAATCAAATATTCATCAAAGCTAGCATTGCTCTTATTTGAAGCGAAATTAGGAAAACCAGGTATGAACTCAGTGCTTTATCCCAAATAACTTATAAGCTACATACAAATTTAGCTAATTCAATCAAACCAGAGTTATGGGCATTAATTGACTCAGCATCGGCATTAAAAGCTGTTAGACTGGAAAAACTTACAATCACTAAACAAATTCATAAATTCTCCAAACTCTTGGACAAAAAAGGAATCCACAATGCATCTGATTTCAGATCTCACTCCAAAATCAATGTTTCACAAATTTCCTTATTAAAATCCCTCATCGGTCATAATCTTTCTATCAACAACAATAATCAATTTTTAAAAAACTCTAAATACCCTCCCGCAATAGAGCTAACAACAAACCGAACTTATTGCAGCACACCCTCCTCCTCCGTTCATAACACACCCCTCAGCAAAATTAACCCGCCCCCCTTACAATCTACTCAACACACACCCTTGTACATGCTGTCCAAACATACCCAACCTACGGCAACCATGCAGTCGATCAAAGAAATGCAGTCGACGTCGTCCAATAGAACCCAACTGATGCTGTCCAAAGGTTCCATACAGTCCAAACAAACTAGTGGACAAGCAGTCTCCCACGCAGCCTCCTCTCCCACGCAATGAGATCCCATACCCATCCCTAAAGCCTCCTCTCCCACGCAGTCTGATCCCATAACCATACCCAACCCCCTCACAACCTGCGCTGTCACGAACAGTGACCATTCGATCGCCATCTCCCACACAGCCGTAAGAAAACCACGCAGCTGCACAAGTCCTGCTAGGTTTACATGCTGTGCATCAACAAGACATAGGTTACGTGCCCTAGAAGATGAAACACGGTCCGAACAAATCAATGAAACGCAGTCCTCTTGTACACAGCGCACCACACAGCCCAAACAGGTCAATGTAATCCTGTCCTCCAGTAAACCGACTCTCCATCCCACTCGATCTCAATTGCAACAGCACAATAATGACATGTCCCTACCCCAGCCCACACAGCCACTGTTGGTACACTCCATCCTTCACCTCCTTTTCAACCTACGCTATCCATACAAACACACAAACCCTAGAAAAAAGACAACGATTGTAAAACTACACAACATACCAATATTAATAATGAACCCAATAATAACAAAGACAATTTAGTCATAAATCTATCTAACATCAAACTAAATGAACACACCCTAAACCTATTAAGAAAAGGATTAAATTTCTCCATCACACCTCGCAAGATCCCTGTTGAAGACATCTTGTGCAACATTGGAAATGGTATCAAAAACCTTCCAGACAACATAAAATAACAAATCAGACAAGATTGTTCCATCACCCTTGGAAAGGCAAAACCATCCAAAAGCAATGTCAGCAAACAAGAATATCTAGCTCTAAAAACCTTGAACTCCAACCCTGATATAGTGGTGTTGAAAGCAGACAAGGGAGGAGCCACCATTATCATGAACAAAAGTGACTACAATGCAAAAATGCTAGATCACTTAAATAACAGTGGCTGCTACAGAAAACTGAACAAAAACCAATTAAACAAGGTCTACAAAAAAGTATGTGACCTAATCAAAACCAGTAAGATACAAGACAACAAAAATCTCAAAGTTAACAATCCTTACACACCAAGAATTTATGGAGCCCCAAAAATTCACAAGGAGAACATTCCTCTTAGACCTATAGTAAATACGATTAATGGACCTACATACCATCTAGCAAAACACCTAGCAAAGAAACTAAAACTGCTAGTAGGAAACACGAACTCTTTTGTCAAAGAATCAACACAGTTCATTGAAGAAATCAAGAACATCAAACTTCATCAAGATGACATTTTGGTTAGTTTTGATGTCACCTCACTATATACCAATATCCCCATTAATGATGCCATGGAGGTCATCTGCAAACTGATAGATCCAGTCACATCAAATCTCATAGAGGTTTGCCCAAGATCAATTTTCTTCAACTTCGGAGAAGATATCTATGAAAAGACATGTGGAGTCGCTATGGGGTCACCTTTGTCCCCTATTATTGCCAACTTATTTATGGAAGACTTTGAAAACAAAGCCCTTATGACCGCACCCCTAAAACCTAAATTATGGAAAAGATATGTGGATGACACATTCATCATATGGCCTCATGGAAGAGAAACCCTAGAAGCCTTCAAACAACACCTAAACAGCTTATCCCCCTCCATAAAATTCACTATGGAAGTTGAGGTCAACAAAAGCCTCCCCTTCCTTAACATCCTCATCACTAGGAATGATGATGGCTCTATATCCCACCAGGTCTATAGGAAAAAGGCTCACACAGAACAATATTTACATGCCTCCTCACACCATCACCCTACCCAAAAATTAGGAGTCCTCAACACATTAGCAACTAGAGCCCTCAGAATCTCTGACAAGGAACACCTAGAAAAAGAAATAGAACACCTTATTAAAGTTTTCCTAAAAAATGGTTATAACAAACATCAAGCCATCAGAGCCATAAATAAGGCAAACACTTGACCAAACAAAAATAAAAACTTTGATAACATATTAGGTAAAGTCAACCTCCCTTACATACTAGGAACTACAGACAAGATCTCCCTCATCCTAAAAAATAATGGAATTCTAACCACTTTCAAACCCTTAAACACTATCTGTAACTGCCCTAATCCAGTAAAAGACAAAATTGATCCAAAATGCCATAAAGGGGTCTACTTAATTCCTTGCTCATGCGGCAAACCCTATGTAGGTGAGACTGGGAGATCCTTTAACATGATAATCCAGGAACACTCAGCTGACATTAAACACAATAGATCCAAATCCTCAGCTCTAGTTGAACATTCTGATAAGACTAAGCATCAAATCTGTATTGAAGATACCCGTATCTTAGCCAAAAGCGATCACTACTTCATAAGGAAATTTAGGGAAGCCATAGAAATTAACAAACACCCTAATAACCTTAATAAAGACGACGGATGGACCATAAGTGAAAACTGGATTCCAGTCCTATCTTCTAAACCTAACTACAATCCTCCAATTAAAGTAGAACATACATGAAAGTTCTAATCCATTATAATTAAATAATACACTACTTTAACAAAATAGAAATTAACAAAAATCAGAGGAAATAAACATCAATTAACATCTTAACTATAAAAAACTCCTCAACCTAGGAAAGTAGGCAATAAACCCTAACAAATAAACATGACACATAATTAAAAATTAATATCATTAAAATTAATACAAATTCAAAATAAAACATAAATAACCCCAATAAAATATTAATAATTATTCATTAAAACAAAAATTGAAAATTGAAAAATAATAAATAATAAATAAATTGTAATAAATATTATACAATTAATTAAATTAATATAATATTTATAACATTAAGAGTAATAACAATAAAAAATTATAATTAAAATAATTCCAATGTAAATAACTACGATTAGAAATCAATAACAATTTAAAAATTAATAAATATGACAATTAAAATTAATAGTTAATTAATTAAAAGAAATACAATGAAAATAGTTAAAAACAAATGAATATAATCAAAATGAATATTGAATTAATATAATTATAAAAATTAAAATCAATAATTAAGGTAAAACTAATATAACAATTATAACATTAGTATTAAAAACAATTAAAATTAATAATTATAAAATTGAAATTAATAATTAATCAATTAAAATAAATAACAATAGAAATGATTTAAAATAAATAAATAATTAAAAGTATTAAAATAAAGATAATTAATAATAAAACAATTAAAACTAATACGACAATTATAACAATTAAAATAAATACAACAAACTAAAACACAAATTAAATAATTAAAATAAATTAATAAATATAACTCTAAAGAAATTTATATAACCATAATGGTAATAAAGATAATAGTCAGATTAAAAAATAAATAATAATAATAAATAAATAAATAAATGCTAATATCTGTCGGCCAAGCATCTCATCTATATATATCTGAAGAAAAATTGAGAACAATCTTTCAAATAATGTTTCACATCCTAAAGATGAACTATCGTCACTGGTTCGAAACGTCGATCGGAAGGAAATCTAATGCGATGTATCCGGAAGATAATCTACACAAGGGTGAACAGGTTAAAGGCCAAGCTCAAAAGAGCTTTAAGGAGCAAAAAAAGAGCAAGATAAACTCAAGATATTGGCTGAAACATCATTGGCTCATCAAAGCACTTAACAAGGATCAATTGTGCCAAATTTCAAGAAATTTGGAGAATTTTTTGTCAATTTTGAAATTTTCATGTAAAAAACAGGTTTTTTCAGCAGGTGGCGCTGCGCATTTGTTCGGGGCATCCATTTGAAAAAAAGTTTATATTTTTGGAATCAGCAGGGAAAAATATGCATGCCCAAAAATGGCTGAGAATTTTGGATAAGTTCTATGTCTCCAAAAGGGCAAAAAACACCCAAAAAGTGCCCTCTCTGCCACTTTTTTGCCACACAGGAAGCAGTCTTTAGAGATTCCATTTTTGGAGGGGAAAATTGACTCCAAATCTAGAAATTCAAGTTGTTCCAGAAAGTAGACTCACCGAGCTTTCCAATGAGCTATCCTGCACCTGATTTGGACTTTGGGAAGCCTTCCAAAAGTGGCCTAGAAAAAGCATTGTGCATAGGATCAGTGGCACTGCGCATAGGAGGAAATTTGCCAGTTTTGCTTGATTTTCCAAAATTTCACCCAGTTTGACTATCAGTTGACTTTTTCTCTTCTCCTTGGTAAATTTGTGATGGTAAATGATGTAATATGATGTAAATTTGATGAAATATGACTTGAGGTGGTAGATACATCAGTTAGAGGTAGCTTGAGGTTGAATGAATGAGTTTCCACAGTTTTAGAGGCAAGTTGTTCCACTGCCTATTTTCTAGTTCCTTTTAGATGTTGTTGAAATAGCTCCTTGGCTCATGGATTTGACCCCTGATGGCTAGAATATGTGGATTGATGCCTATATCATGTACTTTTTGATTCGTATGTAAAGGTTCGACTTTGGCAGAAGTGTTGGACTCACTGAACATTTGTATCAGCAGTTGGCAAGGAATAAAACCAGGTTTCACAGCTATTTTTGTGGGATTCTTGTGACAGTGAGTTTATGTATTGTTTCTTCTTTGTAATGATTTTTTCTAATGTTTTATATGTATCCACATCTCTCTCTTTCTTCTAAACTAAATGAATCAAGGTGAATAGACAAAATGCACTAGATTTATAGTGCTTTGTATTGGGATTGCATTTAGTTTTCAATGTTTTCACTGTTTGAAGAGGATTCATAGTTTCTTGTGCCCTTCTCAACTCCTCATCTATCTTACTCTACCATCTCAATTTATTGCTAGTACGTAAACACTTGTCTACCCTGCCCCACAGGACATGAATATATCCCTGAGTTGATTTCCTGGATCCAATCTGCCTTCTCCAATTGATCCAGCAACCAACCATCAAAATCAAACAAAATCCTATGACTTAATATACCTAGCCTAAAATTAGCATTCATTTCAGTAATCTCAAGCCCTAGTTTCCATATTCTAATTGAGATTGACAAACAGAGAGCCCTCTCCCGACTTGGTAGGGCTAGCTGCCAGGTTAATCGTGGTTTGACGCTACCCTAGACCTACCTTCCTTCAGCCTGAGGTAGTTTTTGGCACTAACAGGTTCTTCCATATAGATTTCTTCATGCATGTCCCCATGCAAGAAGGCAGATTTAACATCCACCTGATAGACTTCCCATTTGAAAGAGGCATCAAGGGAAAGAATAAGGCGGATAGAGTTCATTTTGGCAACAGGGGAGAAGGTTTCAGTATAGTCAATGCCTTCAACTTGTGAAAAAACCCTTAGCAACAAGACGAGCTTTATGTTTATCAACTTTTCCATCTGGTCCATACTTGGTTCTGTAAACCCATTTGCATCTAACAAGTTTTCGTCCCTTTGGAAGGGGAACAAGATCCCATGTAACATTTACCAATAATGAACGATATTTTTCATTCATAGTTGTGTCCTAATCTGTATGGCCTGAAGCTTCTGCAAAGGTGTTAGGATCATAATTAGTTGAAGGTTGAGCTTGTAAAGAAGAGGCTCTATCGAACTGAGAACTTGTACGTCGTTGATCTGTAGGACACCAGCAAGAGCACTCGCTGAATCCCGAGTAGCATGGACCCATTTTGGAAGCTGAGGAGCTGAAGGAGGATCCTGAGAAGGTGGGGGAGGATTGTCATCCTCGCTGTCATCATCTAAAGAAGAAATATTTTCATAAGTAGAAGGGATAGAGAGAGGTGGCACATCCACCGAACTAGGCTCATAGGCCAATATATTTTTAGCAAACTTTACATCTCTTCTAATGATAACATTTTTGGACTTAAGTGGAATAAGTTTGTATCCTTTGACATCTTTAGAATATCCAACAAAAATACATTTTTCACTCTTAGGTTCTAAAGCTTTATGTTTCTCATCTAGAACATGGGCCCATGCTTCACTTCCAAAAACACGAAAGTGACTTACATCTGGTTTAATTGAGATCCATGCTTCTTCTGGAGTGATATTCTTTAAAACCTTAGTAGGAGTGTGATTTATTATGTAATTTGCACAGCTAATTGCTTCTGCCCAAAAATTAAGACTAAGTCCTTTAGATTGAAGCATACAATTAACCATTTCCTTTAAGGCGTGACTCTTCCTTTCAGCTACACCATTTTGTTGTGGAGTATATGGAACATTATATTGCATTTGAATTCCATTCTCAGTGCAAAAGTTGATGAATTTGTTGTTAACATATTCTCCGCCATTATCAGATCTTAGCTTAAGAATTTGATGTCCAGATTGTTTTTCAACAAACGCCTTAAAGGCCAAGAACATGTTAAATACTTCACTCTTGAGTTTTAAGAAGTATACACAAGTGCGTCTGGAGAAATCATCAATGAAAGTTAAGAAATACTTGTAGCCGGAGAATGAAACAACTTGAAGTGGACCACATAAATCACTATGCACAAGTTGTAAAGGGGCTGAGGCATGCCAAGAGGCACGTTTTTCAAAACTATCTCGATGATGTTTTCCAAGTACACATCTGGAACAAACACCATCTTTGCAGGATACCATTGGAAGACTTGTCACCATATTTTCTTTACATAGATTCTGAAGGGATCGATAGTTTAAGTGACCAAATCGCTCATGCCAAAGTTTGCTCACTTCATCATTATGAGCAACAAATACCAAGGGAAGATTTGATGACCCAAAGTTGTTAAACTTATACAACCTTGTATAATCATCAGCAATGTTAGTAGCTAAAATCTCTCTAGGATCTCTTAGGTCGTTAATTAAAACATCGTGAGGTGAAAATTCAACGATTTTACCTTCACCTGAATGAGTTATTTGATATATAGATAGAAGGTTGCAGGATAAGGTTGGAACACATAATACATCATTAAATTGACCATTGTCATATGACATTCTAGTCCTACAGACACTAATAGATCTATCATCACCAACATATATATTTTTGGTGTTACAATCATTTAAAGAAGAAAACATGGCTTTGTTTTTGGTCATGTGATAAGAAGCTCCAGAATCAATGAGCCACTCATGAGAATGAGAAGAAGAAGATACATTTAGTGCATATCCAGATCGATATGCTTGACAACCACATGCAGAAAGTGATATTATTGAAGATGAAGTTGAAGTTGAAGAGTGCTCCAAATGGATGTTATGCTTCTTCATTGCTTCTTACAAGGCTTCCATCCTCTTAAAGCATTTGGATTCTAAGTGGCTATCTCGATTAAAAAAGTGGCAATGTCTATCAGTCTCCTTCCCTTTGTTTTTATTTTCCTTATCATTTTGTTGAAATGATTTTTCATTTTGAGACTGAAATTGCTTAGGACCATTGTTTGGTGTAGGACCATTCTTTTTAGTATACAGCTTCTTAGGATTCTTTGAATTTGGCTGCTACTGGGCGCCTAAGGCTTTCTTAGAAGAGTTTCCAAGATTAAGAAGACCAAGATATAAGAGATTTTCTTTTCTCTTATTAAAGAATCACAAAAGGCATCAAAAGAGGGGGACTTGTAGTCTTGTCCTTGAGAAATAAAGGCTTCTCTAGTAGAATGGGAGGTGGAAACAAACATAGAGTAGGTTGGTCCCAACTTAGTAAGAATGGAATAAATAAGGCTACCGTCTTCTTTCTTAACCTTAACACCTTCCAAGAGAAGTCTAAGGGTCTTGAACTTGGACAAAAAATATTCAATGGAAGAAAAATTATTGGGGTCCAATGTAAGCAACTTGTTTTTGAGTTGATGGGCTCTAATTTCATTTTTAATTCAAAAAACTTTAGTGAGTTGTTTCATTGCTTCATTAGGAGTATCAAGTTCTGCGATATGGAATCTAGGTCTGGATAAATAGACATCCCTATCGACCCACGTGCTTGATCTTGCCTATTTTCCCATTTGGCTACCTTATCTTCATCTTGAGGTTTGGTTTCTTGGTCTGAGGCTATTCTGTAATGTAGGACCACCATTGAAAGTAGTTGGTGCTGTTAAGAATAACTTGGCATGGACTTTCCATTTTAACAGAAGCTAAAGTTGTAGATGCTAAAAATAAGTGTTCCAATGGAAAGATCTCGAAAAATTAGGTTGATTCAAAAAAACGGCTTTGAAAACGGATTCCAGATGAAGAAGTTATGGCATTTTGAAGAAAAGTTATTGAAGATGCCGATGAAGTGCGTGAATGTGTGAAAATGAATGATAATGTTATATTTAAAAAAAATCCCCCTCCCCACCCTTCCAAACATAAATCTAATTAGCTCACTTTAAAAAAAAAATTATGTGGCTCACTTTTATAAATAAGTGAAAGTCACTTTTACAATGGTTTTTTATGAGCTACCCACTAAATTATAACTTAAATAAAAGAGAAAGAGACTTTAGAATTATAAGTGACTCACTTTTTATAATGGGTGAGAACGCTTTTACATAAAGTAACTTTAAAACATAAGCTACATGTGTTTTTTGAAAAAGTAACTCAACAAAAAAAAGACTTGAACCCAAGATCTCTATTCTCATAAAGTAACTTTGGACCAAGTGAGCTAGTTTAAAAGGTTAGTAATTTTTGGAAAAGAGGAAAGTTTTTTTTTTTTTTTTTTTTTTTTAGTCACTGAAGCTTTGGGGTGTGTGCTTTTCCTACAAAACAAAAACCACAAAACCCAACACGGACATACAAAAAAAATAAACAAACCTTATGGTTTGAAGTTAGCTTTACCCGGAAACTAAAAAAATTCCTCAATGTTTTTGATTTTCCGAGATCACACTAAGGCACGGCAAAAAAGAACGTATGCATGAGAAAAAATCCTTCCTTTCTATTTCTGATTTGCCTAGGTCGCACAAAGTCGTGGGGCAAAGAGAATACGCAGAAATGAAAGGTATAGATCTGGTAATAAAAAAAAAGAGAGCTAAATAAACCGAAATAAATAGAGAGAAAATAACCAAAAACTGCAAATAAACATTGTATACCTCCAGATCTTAAAAATGACGTAGCTAGGGCTACCAGAAACCTTTTCGCATCAAACAAAAGGGGTTCCTCACTAGAATAGATGCTCCTAACACAATAGAGTAGTCCTCTTGGCTCGAAAGCAGTCAGAAACAATAGATCTAGGAAATGACAGTCAGATGCAGTTCTACCGACTTCATATTTGGATCACCAATGGATGCGGCCCTCAAATAGCTCTAATACCATGCAGGAATTTACAGGGTAAGTTTCTCAGACAGAACACCAAAGGACACCGCTCACAAACAGATCACAGATCAATACACCAGTATTCTTGACGTGGTTAAAACCCTCAAAGAGGGAAACAGTCCATGGCCTGAGCCAACACGACCACTTTAGGCAATTTATTAATAAAAGAATGAAAATTCACATAAGCTTCTCTCATGAACAGTTACCCTACAAATGACCCTCCATGTGCTTTAAATATAGATCATGGAATAATCGGGTGTTAAGCCACGGATCAAGTGTCGGTAATACTGAGGAGAGAATGAACCGTCGGATAACTACATATCGTGACCATCAGATTGTAAGTTACAAAAGTACATAGTAAAGAAACACAATTTACCTAACTCTACGTTAGACCCAGTTATAATTAGTTATGTCCTATGTGTCGTAATATCCTAACATCATTAGTATATATGATCAAATCATCACAAAATCTCTGTATATAGATAGATATAGTATGTCAAAATATTACAAAATGTGGACAAATTTCCTACAAAATTAAGGCTTAATCCCGATCATGTCCATATATCAAAAAGATCAATCATCTAAAATCTAAGTCTGCAGGTCCTGCCCTAGATGAACATCCTGGTAAAAGACGATGACATTCACCACTCATCTAAAGAGTCACACCCACTCTCGTGGTACTCTAACCACTCATTTTTGTTAAGCCTCAGGGAGATCCTCTATTGTTTCCATTGGAACCTGACGAGTCAAACCCTCTAAGTCCCTCTGAAAAGTATGGAGCACTCTCACAAACTCAGCTGGTGCCCTCTCTTCATCTCTTCTACGACGCTTGTGCCTAGGTAGACCCTCGGGTCTCACTAGTCCAATATATTTATCATGATAATTTAATCTTGTAATATTTTTGTTTCACAAAAAAATATTTTGAATTTCTTGATATTATATTCAAAAAATCAAATATATTAAAAAATCAAAACTTACCAATGTTGCCCCGTGTCGCTCCTTCTGGAAGTACTAGCTCTGGGTCTTCTCAAAAGACTAATCTTGCATAAGGGTAATCCTCTATGGCCACGACTTGTTTCTCCCACTAGTGGAAGAACTCGTCATCAAAGGGCACCTAAGTGACTTCACCTCCGCCAAGTCGCTTGATCATATCTTCCCATCTAGCCATCTTGGGATCTCTAGGACTATTGATGACTGTAGCTAGTATGGGTTGTAACGTCAAAACCCACTCAAAGAAAAATGAGAAGTGGATGGTGTTGTTGGTTGCTAAAAGGTGTCTTTTAAAACTCCTAATTGTCTCACATTAATTATCAACCTCGGTAAGTCTTTTTATTCGAAGAGTGTACACAATATGTGCAAGTTATAATTCCAAAGAGTAATGCTTTAAAAATAAGTTAATAAATTCAATACAAGAGTAAACGGATGCAATCATAAATCTCAAGCTTGTAACTTTAAGAGAAATAATTCATCTAAGCATCATAACTCAATCTCAAACAAAACCATATTTCTATCTTAATAAACCAATTCAAATAGTAATCAACCGAGAGCACCGTAGCATTAACTGAGCTCTTTCAGCTGGACTTAAACTATTAGATTGAAGGAAAGCATTTAATCAATAACGCTCTATTCTTTAATTAACCAAGAATGATTCTTTAACTGATAATTAATTCAATCCACGACATGAATAAATAAAAACCAACTAAGACTGCGTATTAATGAAATGAATACCAAAAATCCGAATTAACGAAAGTAAATCAACTACAAAGTTGTAAAGCAGAATAAACTTGTAGGAAATGGAAAAAGTATAAAACAAGGAACAACAGTAAGATCCACCAAAGACCGGGCCCTAGCCACCAGCGAATACTACGTAGCTACTTCAAAATATCTGAATGAACAGCAACGCAAGTTATATATTAATCATCAAAGTCATTTGTCATTACAATACAATCTCGTTCTTCAGAATCATGCTTCTGTAAATTAAAATTACAATTGAAGTAAAAGACAACAGATCCCTCTTCAGTTTTCCTCTTTATAGTCAAAAGGAAAGATTCACAACTAAATGCTATCTTTAGACAATTATCCCATCTTGCGCTGATCTTCTTGATTCATTCCTTGGTTTGACCGCACATGATGCATCTCATTTCCCTTTATTAGCTTTTCTTGTTCCGACTTTGGAACAACAATTGTTCCATCTGTTGTTTTTCTACATAAAAAGCAATGAGAGTTAGTTTGGTTGATCAAATCTTATCAAGAGCAGTTTATTAATTCCTTATCAAAATCCTATCAATATGTTATTATATCATGGCACAAAATGGATAAGTAAAGAAGAAAAAGATAGTAATCATGAGTAAATACCTACCTATTGCAAGGCTCAACAGGTGCCATATCTGAAATTCTTCATTTTCCCCTGTCTTACTAATGTTAATTATTTTTTCATATTGGCTAAGAGCATTGTGCACCATCCATATACTACTAGTTTCAGGCATTCCACTGCCAAAACATATATGGTCGAGAAGCCTGATGTAATGAAGTTGAACCTGCTATCATGGAAATAGTAAATAAGATTGCCTTGATGGGCATGCTTGTGATTTCTTTGATTGGGACTTCTGACTCGACCTTGTTAGTATCTAGTGTGCAATATACAAAAATGTAATCAACAATATTAAGGCCTCCACGGGCCTTCCCTTTCAGATCTGTTGCTTCTCCCCTCCAGGAAAGTCCTGTTATGAAGTAGATATCCTCTACTTTGATCTATAAAGGCATGTCATCTATGATGAATTGTTCTTGATTTGGGTCCCAGTAATGAATCAACATTTCCAACAATTCTGAGTTCTCATATTGGCCATCATGAAGAATTTGAGAAATCCGCAATTTTTCAATCCATCCATTGACTCTTGATCATCTAATATATCATTATCAACATCATTGTGATCTCTCTCTCTCTCTCTCCAAATGATCGACATCCTGGAAAATGAAGGTTTTTCATCTGTAATAAATTTTATTTTCCAATCTCACTTTGTGCATACATGACTTTTATAAGAGATAGTCACGTACATACACAATTTTCTCTTAGTGAAATCGGGTATAGGGATTTCTATACGTACTTTTCAAACTCTCAACCCGGGTACACATAAAGTAGTTTTTTGAAATGAAAAAAATTCTCCATAATGTGAGTTAATATACTAAAATTTTCAATCAAATGGATAATATTAAGGTTATGAACTACTTGGAGTTCGTGTTTGCTGGATTCGTTGGTGGATTTGATCGGATCGGTTTGCCCAAATTTGCTCCAAGAGTCCTCTTCTCAACAATTGGATGGTAAAAATGAAATGGGGTGAGTTCAAAAACTATTTTTATAGCCGAAATTTAAAACCCACTTTCCTAAAGTTCATTTTTAAACTTTATTATTTTATTTTATGAACTTTTGACCTTTTTCTTGAAGTGTTGGGAAATGATCTTTTTAGGGCAACGAAGATTTTTCATGACTTAGTCCTATTTTTTTCGCCGCTTCAACTCCACGATCTCTGACCTATCGTGGCAGGTATCATTTTATAAACTGGCATATAGGTTAAGACATATCACTTTTTCGTTGCATTATGCATCTTGACCTCATACTGCGATATTTAGCCATAGGGTCGACTCCATTATGATGCAATTCTTTAACCCCTCTCACTCGCTGATTTGTAAAGTCGTAACATAGTGGTAGAGCCTTTCCTTTCATGGGCTTCCTAGTTATATCCTCACTAGCATATATCGCCCATGCCACAAGTATTGTGTAAGACTGGGAGTCCTCTTTAGTTTCGTCGTGACTTTGCGTTGAAGCCTCATTCTTCTTCTTCTTTTCTATCTTCTGGCCTTATACCCTAGAGGCTCCCATGTGTTAAGTTGTACTATTGCATTGCATTTTGACCACTTATACCCGTTTTGGCCTTAATTCAGCTTCATTTAGACTCATGTATAAGCCACTTTTGACCCTGACTTTTTGCAAGTTCAAACCATGCATTCATTAGCCTTTGCAACTTGACACCCATTTTTCCGTGGAGAGAACATCCCCTAAGTGTTGATGAGCAAAATATGCCACCTTGCATTGAGCATAGGATTATTTTAGTCCTAGGAACTAGTGCACTTTCCCTTGACACTCATTCTCTCCACTGTATTATAGGAATTCTTTTATTTTTTTTTTGGATTTAATATGAAAAAAAAAATCAAATATTCCAAAAATAGTGGGAATGGGATAGTTTCTTCATTACTTTATGGCAAAAAGAGTCATTTGTGTCGCCCTTGAATAAAGCACTTAAAATGAGTCTTTCCTCCATTGGGATGCGACTTAATTTGACTTTAGGGAAGCCATAGCCTTGTTCTTGAGTCAGTCCTCCTCTAGTTGGTTATCTCTTTCAAACATATGGAGAATTTGTTAATTCCTCCTTCATTGCAAACTTATACAAAGTTATCTTATGTTGCCATAAAGTAACATCAAGTTTTGCTTTTTTCAAGGGAAGTAAACCCGTTGTTGGCCATTATATGGTGTCTCTAGACTCATTTCTACCATCCATACTTGGTTTGTCAAGTTATTCTCAGTTTCACATCAGTAGCATGGTCCTTTACTCATGTTGGTTAAGAAGGTCCCCGTTGACTTCTTATTGGCGGGCCTGCTATTATCATCTCCAAAAAAATTCTCTCAGAGTGGACCTAGAGTTGTACCCTAGCCCTATTTATATCATTGATAGGTGACCTTGTGCTCAACATTGATCAATATTATGGGTATCTAACTAAGTGGTTTCCCTTGTGTTGACGTCAGCTTACATTATCAAACATTGGGATTCGTGCAGTACCTTTCTTTCCATTTGACCCTATTGGTGGATTTCTTGCCTCTATGTTAGCTTTCATTATTGGTTGGTTCAAAGGATTTCTGTCATGTGCTAGCCACATCTTGTGTACGCTGGAAATGTACTTCAGAATGGTTACTTCATCTCTCTTCATCTCGGTTCTTCCAAATTATTGGCCTGCGGGTTACACTCGTGCTAGTTGATGTGGTATGCCTTAATGCCTTCCTTCCAGTGGATCTTTTCCCATCGACTCCAAATCATTTCTCTAGGAACAATGTCTAGAGTCCTTTTTTCAGTACCTTAGGGTTTGCAGTCATCAGTGGCAGACTCCTTCACTTTTGACAGTGAGAATACACCAATGTCTCTTGATTGATATATTATTTCAAGTGTTCGACTTCAACACATGTATTCACACTTGTTAGATTGTATTGGGGTATATTGACACTCATTATAATTATTAATGAGTTTTCTCATGTTTGTTAATGGTATACATGAATGATCGATAATCAAATGATTTCTCACATGGTCGACTTCAGCTCATTTATTCCCATAGTGTAGAAATGTACCATCTGTAGTCGGTGAATACCTCGGGTTGTGTTTGCATCTTGGTTTACTTGACAGCTCCTTCAGTTTTCTTCTAGTGACACCTCCCACCTTTATATGTTGCAGTCCTTCACAACAATATTTTATACGTTGGCACCCGACTTTATGCAGTACCACTATTCCACTTATATGATTTGGTACTTTTATGAGGACTAGTTATGCAACATCATTGATTAGATAATATTCTATTATCATTGATCGGATATTCTTCTCTTTGTGATATTGAGACATATCTTCATTGTGTTCCTTCACGACTATGATCTAATGATCCATTATGTATTCTCTAGCTCCTTCTATGCACTAATGTAGACATTTTGGATTTGCTTTATACTTGATCAGTGGACATGCTTTATTATTATGAGCATGGATATGCCCGCCTCATACATAAGTTTTATTTCTGACTAATTCCATAGGTATTCGATGGGCTAGTATCTGGTGATCTCCTCCAGGGTTTTCGAATGACTCCTCTTTCTATATTTAATATATTTCAGCCATCATGTGCCCCTTCTGACCTCTTATATTAGGGGGCATCTTTTATAGTATCATTTAACTCTCCTGTAGACTTGATGCTCTTTTATGGCCCTGGGCAATCCTTTTTCCCATACAAACTTGATCTTATATTGAAAAATAATATTTCAAATTCCATACGTGACTCTGCCCACACTAAATCGTGAACATACAAGACTCTTCCCACACTAAATCATGAACATAAGCGAGTCCTAAACACTACACCTGTGTATACCTTTTAAAATATGAAAAAATAAAATAAAATGTTATTTTTCGAGAGGAGTTCACGGGTTTACCAAGAGCCCATATATAGGAGCCTGTGGCATCACTAAATTAACCAATTTTAGGTGGTATATATACATCCCTTGGGTAGGCTTAATGTAAACAAGAGAAGGGTTATCGACATTATACCCATTTTTCTCCCAAATCAAGTATGTTTTTCTTGTGCCTCCTACACTCCTAGTCTCTAAGAAACCTTGGTTTCCTTTGGAAAGAATCTCATCATCCTTATAGCATCTCTTTGTGCTTGTTAGAGAGGTTGTCTATATGGCTTGGGTTGGACAAATCCGGAGGAAGGCTTCGTCAGTTTTTTAGGGTCCCACCCTAACCCCCTTATCTATGTAATGGGACCACATCATAGTCAAGAGTCAATAAAGCCCATATTAATAATTGTAAGTGGTTAATCCGCAATTAATAATGGAACCACAGTTAGTTGAAAATGGACCATAGTAGATAGATGGTATCAGTAATACCGCGGTATTGGCCCGTGGTATTGCACGTATGAGTCATATATAAAGGATAGAAACTCCGTGCGAGGAGTATCGTGTCTTATTTTGTAATCGAGCTCTGCTCTATTGGAGGTTGCCCCTCGAAGAGGCAAGTGAACATTACTCTCTGAATAATAAAATCATTGTTATTCTGTGTTTTGGGTATCTTTTCTTCGCATATTCTGTGTTCTGGTCTCTTTTCTTCGCATATTCTGTATTTGGGTATCATTTGCAGGTTAAGAGCATAACAAGTGGTATCAGAGCACTTTCCAGGGCTAGTGGGATCTCCATTTCGTAGCAATTTTTTTTTTGGCTCGAGACGTGTTTCGACATCTTTAAACCACAGGATCTGTCGTTGAGCGCATAAATCTGCGGATTTGGGGAGGCATGCACGCAGGAAATACAAGAGGTGGTCAC